>JBAMIB010334719.1:0-11148 GCA_037177415.1 Kaempferia rotunda | reverse complement strand
TCACTTCTTCCCTATCCAATTGCCCTGCATATCCATCAGTTTTTCCAGAGTTGGAAATGAAACTACCAAAGGGAAATACCAAGTATGGAACTGGTGGACCAGTAGCAACAAATGTAGGAAAGAACTTGGAGTAATCCATGGCCCTCTGCTGGGAAGTGTCAACGAGAACTGGTGCAAAAGGGATCAATGGATCTGACTGATTTTGCTCAGATTTCTGGCTTGCTAGATTCTGGCTTCTTGCATCTGGTGCAACTAAAGATGATGATTCTGTGATTTTTTCAGGCATATCATTTCCCCCAGTTGAGGGTATCAAATCTGAGACATCATTATTTACCTTGACCAAACCAATGTCAGAGGAACCCTCAAAGTGCAATCTACTGTTGTCTTTTCCCCGAGGAGATGGCGAGACTGATGGAGAACTTGATTTTCTACCCCATTTTTCCCTGGCAGACCCTGAGGTGTTTGCAGTTAGCTTGTCTTTATGATTTTCTAATATAGATTTGCCTCTAGGACTGCTTCTAGAAGCTGCCCGTGATAGAGGGAAAAGCCTAGGGTTTGCAGTCCAGGAATTAGATTGTATATCATCAACTTTAGTTGTTTTGGATTGAAATGAATCATTGGTTTCTTCTCTAATCAAATTTCTATCTTCTCTACCTACTCTATCATATTCCCATGGATTTGAACCAGAATTGATGCCTCTTGCTGTAGGACTCGAGGCCAAACTGCCCTTCAGTTTTTGCTGCTTGTAGTCAGGAGCAACACTGTGACCAGGATTAGACCCTCTGGAGAGTACAGCCTCTTCTTCCTGGCAATTGCTGTGACCAACTTCATCTGCCTTGAGTTCCACTACTGCAGAACCATCATTAGAAGAATCAACAGTGCCACCACCCACATTTGAACTTAATGTGGCAACATTGATGTAATGAGAAAGGGGAATGGAAGCGAGACTTTGATTAAATTGCATAGTGGACGCCCATGGAGCCCCAAGAAGGGGCAAATTTGAAGGCATAACTCCAGCCAAATTTCTCTTAACATAACCCATTGAAGTTGGAAAAGGTGAAAATGTTAGTGGCAGATTATATGGGGCTGCATGCATTTGATATGGAATCTGTCCATTAAAACTATGAATGCCGGAAGATCCCATCATATTCACCAAGTCTTGTTCTTCCTGCTGCATCTCCAAGGCCTCTGATACAGAAGCAAGTTCAACCCCCATGTTAGAAAATCCACAATCAGCCTGATGACTATTTGAAACATTGTTTGTGTCAGAAACCATTTCAACATTCTTATGTGATGGAATCAGCCTCTTTGATACAGAATCATCAAAAGAGTTGGAATTGTGACTGCCTATCATTTCAGATCCCAAGTTTTTAGTTCTGATATTAGAATTGAACTTTGTTTGGCTTTGTACTTTCACTGTTTCCATTGCTCTACCATGCTTTGCACGAGATAAATCCAAAGATGTTTCAGTCAGCTCAGGACTAGATCTAGTCCTTGCAAACTGAAGTTTACCCTGCTCTTTCCATGGATTGGCAGAGTAACTAGATTTCAAATTTTTTTGATTTTTGTCAGTATCAAGAGAGACTGCAGATAAAGTGTTACCTTTGAACATTTCCTGATGATTGGCAACAATTTCATTAATCAAATTATGAGAACTTTGGCTAGTTTCAGTTGAATGCTCCTTAGCAACTCGCAATATTCCATTCTCAAACCTCCTTCCAACATTTGCACTGGTTTTAAGGTGTTTAGGCTCAATTGAAAGAGTTTTTAGTTGTTGAAAAGGTTGTAAATCTAAGCTATGAATATCAGGACGATGACCAGTACCGTGTCTTATCCATGTGTTAGCAAAGAAATCATTTAATTCCATAATTATTGCATCTTCTGGGCATTCAAGTAACCTGGCTAATTTTGTGGCTCCGAATGCAAAAGCACTACGTATTCTGGTGAAATTTCCTGATAAAAATGTCAGACAGTTTTTTCAGAGAATGTAGAATGCCATGCTTCATACATGCAAGAGATGGACAGATGAAAATGGACTAATTGAATTTCCAAATTTCTAGAGCAAAACTTAACCTAAATGTATATGCACAATTTAATCAACTAATAAAAGGTAAAATGCATGCATTAGACTATGCATCATCTGTACTTTTTTTTATCATTGATTTAACATGTGTGAGCAGTGAGGATAAAAACAAATGAAATCAGAATTCACATCTAAATGCAAAAATCTGCTGGCAGCATAAAAAGTTCTGCTGCAAAGAAAAGGCAGTAATATGTAAAACCAACAAGAAGTACCAGAATAGCTCCCTTATAGCATAAAATTAAATTTCAGATTGACACAATATGGACAACTTTCAGTTAAACCAATCTAGTTGGCATTTATGGTTAAAAAGACAAAGCCATGTATACCATCTGGTTAAAGACTGTCCATCTTCAATTGCATAATATCACTCACACAAAAACTTATCTATGAGATAGGTACAAATCATGGTTTAAAGGTCTTGTTCCTTACCGTAGTTTCAGTGTCCAACTAGAACAGTACGCTTTAATGTTCTGAGATTCAAGTCAAATGAGTGTTAATTTATAACCCCCCTTCATTTAGCTCCTCCATTTAGTTTGTTTACTACCAATTATCACTTTATAGCAATTGTAAAAATTGAATTAAAATTTTAGAGCAACAAATTCATCTCGATTAATGTCTAGTTGATTATACCTTATACCAAAATTAGTGTGGTGCATCTAATAAGATTGTAGGTTCTTGTAACATAATCTCATAATTTTCTAAAACATTAAACAATGCTACTAAGACATTTAATATTGAAATTGATTTCTCTACATCCATAAATATATCTTAGCTTACCATTGCAATTTCAACTTGGGCTAACATAATTGGAACTAAAGCTAGTATGGATATAAGATATGAAATGTCAAAGTCAACCACGTAGCACCTAAGTGCACCTACCTATCTGTAACATCTACCCACATTGAGCAGCAAAGACCAGGACTTAAACTTCTTCTCTCAAAATTATGTTAAATAACATGAAAATAATAGGCAACTAATCTTGAATAATAATGTGATATGAGCATAAAGAACAAGCAGACTATGTTGATTGTTACTTAAAGTGGAACAAAATGATATTGTTAGCAAATGTAAGCTAAGAAATAGAGTTGCTACTACCTTTGCTCACACTACGTCCAAGATTGTTGTTCGTCCTTAAAGGATCAATAACATTAAAATGCTTTGAAACAAAAGGTTGGCTGTGATTTTCTTGTCCACCAGGTGTGACAGAATATACTGCAGTGCGGTGGTCAATAAAGGCTTCAGTAAACAACAATTTGCCATCATCCTTTCTAGGAGGCTCCGCTGCATGACATTTGATGAGTGTACAATAAACTAAGTATATTAGTTCAGTAAAAGAAATGGCCATAAACTTACCAGTCATATCTGGAAGTAAACGGATAGGTACTGGTCCCCTAAGACTAATGCAATAGTTTTCCCAGTCAAAGTTACTAAAAAATTCCAGAAACCGATACAAGACCTGCATTGGAAGAATTTGGAAGAATATCAAGCAAAGCTAAGTACTGGGAGAAATAAAAGATCAATGCAACAAAGTTTAGTCACCTCAAGTGGACCAACAAATGAATTATTGAAGACATGAAATACATAAAGCACCAATGTCTCCAATGCATAAGTTGATATAAGTCCATGATGTGCACCCAATATTCGACTTTCATAATAACACCATGCTTTGATTAATATAATGCTTCGTTTGAATAGATGATTTTGATCTATCACTTTGTCCATCTATGAAGTATCCAGAGGTTATATGGGCATAAAGATGCATGAGGATCAACAGGAACAACATCAATTCTACTAACCTCTTCCAGAAAACAAAGTGTGCATAGACCACCAACTTGATTAAAAGAAATATCAACAACAATATTTTCAACGAGACACTTTATAAGTTTTACCTGCACAGAAGGAAACAACACCATGAAAATGAGAGATTCATTGAACGGTGATGCTGATAACATAAGTACAATGCAAAGCAGATTCATCTTAAATTCTAATTGATGGGCATAAGTAAACGTATCAAATCAGCATTTAGATCAGGATAACCTAAACTAATCAAAACAACTTGGAATGCAAATTTTAAAAGTACACTCAAGGTGCAAAAGTTAGTAGTTAAGAAATTTTTATTCAAATCATGTGATGTAAAAGATTCATGCAAGAGAACTTCTGACCAAAAAAAGTAGCTTAAGTTTGTTAGAAAAAAATAGGCCAAATATCTTTATCTTGATCTCCAAATGCTCCTTTCACCTTCCACTCTAATAGATTCAATCTTCTAACTATAAAATATATTAGTTGTCTTTAACATGATTATCACATCCCTGCCTATTTCTTTTTCCTCTGATTATCAACAATAGGAGTTACCACTAATTGCTCTCAACTGTTAGTATTTTGACTCATCCTTTCTATAAACCCCACATATATTCTCACAAGCTACATTAACTTTTTGAACGTATTACTTTATCATAGCTTTCACTCTTGATCCATAAAGTAGGTAGGTCATACAACTTTGTTACAATTCTTCCCTATGGGATGACAACAATAAACCTAGACCCTACGTCAATTCAATTAGCATCAAGCCCTCATGATGAACAAGCATATGTTCAATCTCCCCTCACCTACTGCCCTCATCACACCCATGTTTGCGGAACTAATTGGTTTCTTGACAAAGAGAGTAGATATCCCACCCAAAAGGAATAAAAGAAAAAGAAATTCTCAAGGACCTAGATTTATAGATTGTTGGTTCACAAGGATGATAGCAACCAAAAAGAAATGGATATGCAAAAAGAGGGAGTTAATCATTCAGAGAGAAAGAGAGAGAGAGAGAGAGAGAGAGAGAGAGAGAGAGAGAGAGAGAGACAATGTGTTCTCTATCACATGCAACACTTTAGATCTTGAAGCAACAGATTAGAGTTTGGCCACTCAAATTTCATTATCAATATATTGTCAACCATTCATCTTGTGTTTACATATCAAGACGAGAAAGTATTGTCTCTTTCAATATCTATTTTGTCTAGTAGTATGTGTCTCTCCCTCTCTTAAAGTAAAACAACTGTAAATTCAAATCACACCATAACATTTGTACCCTCTTGAGCATAAGCATTAGTTCCCACAAAGGAAGAAAATAACTAAGGTAAAAAAAAAAGAAAATAGGAAAAAAAAAATACTCATAGGAATAAGATTGTAATTATTTTTTTCCTTGAAAAGAACGTGGGAGAGAAACTTTCAATTTCAAACTTTAATTGTTAACAAATATTTAAAGATTTAAAAATGACTTTAAAAGGAAATTTTAATTTTTTAAGATCAATTTGAGCTGCATTCTATTCCTTTCTTCCAGCATTTTCCACCTAAGGCAATTTTTATGCCACCTTATTTCTTCCTGGATCTTCATCCCTCGCGGCAAACACAATATAAATGTTGGAACTCCAATTTCACTTTTGTCTAAAAGAATTTTATTCTACTTGTAAGTTATAACTTCAAAACAATTGACTAACCTTTGTCTTGCTTCAAGTATCTTTCTCTAAAGTAGATGTCATAACTTCATACAGAATGTCCTTAGCCATTTTCTCCTCATCTCTTAGAGCAATGTCAAATTTTAAACACGCTCTCCATATATCAACTTCATGTCTCAAGATACTAGAATTCTGATCTCTCTTTCTTTGCAATCTTCAATTTAAGGGGAAAGTAAGGATGAGGATTGCATCCATCTTTTGACGGTCATCACCAACTTTATATTTTGAAAATAATCTACATTCTGAAAAATATTATCAACTTTGTTTTTATTAAGATCTCAAAAAATTAGCCTAAATTAGTCTAATCAGCACCTCTTTTCAAATTAATCTAGAGTGCACTTTATCAAGCTTCTTAATCACTATACTAGTATCATTTCACATGTTATGTAATAAGATAGACACGATAAATTTTCACATTGAGGGGAGGGGGAGTGTTAGAAATAATAGTTGGCAATCTTATTATTAAGTGGTATTTTTAACAATATTAGGAATATTAAATTTAATATCATGCATGTATTTTTTGAAAATTTATTTTTTTTTCTCTTAACTTAGGTTATATGTACATAGGTTACAATCTCCTTTGGTTAATACAATGATATATTATTTTATCCCTCTCTTGGATATGTAATATTGTAGTGTGATCGAATGTGAACAATCAAATCATAACCTCAAATTGTAAGTCCAAAAAAAAAGTATAATACCAGCTAGGTGTGGCTCCAAGAGATAATAATAATATGAAAGACAATAGATTGAAATGATATGAACATGTTCAAGACTTCAAGTACAACGAATATGTTATAAAGTAAGAAGAGTTGGATGGATCATGGTTGGTGTGAAGGGTAGAGGGAAACCAAAGTATTAATATGATAACAAACAATTAAATGGATTTGAATATTACTAATGATATAAACTTGGATAGAATTCAATGGAAGATAAGATTGATGTAGTAATAGTTGGGACAAACACTGGGTCTTGAATCTTGATGATGATGATGAATTACCATCTAATAATAACTTAAGATCGGATATGGATTGGATGTCCACCAACAAAGATAATCTATCCTTTTACCTGAACTGAAGATAAATTCTCCAAGACTTAATAACTCACTGAAGTCAGATTTCTTCATTTAAGCATCAAGCCAAAAGAGAAACATGTTAATAGCAACACTGATCACAACAACTAAACACATGGTAATTTATAACCAAGAAAAGATAATAACATAATAACCATATCAAGAGGTAATTGCCTGCATCAATGCAGAACAAAATGGGGAAAAAGAAAACAATTCCACACCTCCGCTTGAATATATTTAACTTCTTTTACTCGGAACTCAGCATTTTCATTTTTCTCTTCCCTCTCTAATACAGCACATACTGTAGCAGCCCACGTATCTTTTATATTCTCATTATCACTGAATGCAGTAAGGTCTATGTCTCCGTCAGGTAAATAGGTCTTGAGAGGAACTGACCCAAACGTAAAAACCTGCAAACCAAAATTGGAACAAAATTGAAATTGATATCACTTGAGCAAAAGAACACAAGTTCATCTATAGGAAAACCTAGCTAGATGGGGACCTCTTCTGTAGACAGATAACTATATATTTTGTATGTCTATATCAGCAGAGTTCATCATTCAAATAAATATAATTTTCATTTCAGTTTGGGTTTTGATAAATTAAATGTAGTTTGATTCCATCTGAAGGAGGTTCAACTAAAATTTTGATCAGGACAAGTTTTTTGCAAGGTCAAACCAAAAAGTAAACAGAAATGCAATACTTGTGTGCATTGATATTATAGATTTATTATTTGATAGTTCATTTTTATTCAAAGATCAATAATCAACTAATCAAAGTTGGATCTATTGGTTAGGTTCAGCACTAACAAACCCAAATTTCAGCAACAATTGTTGGTTTCAATAGAATTTTGATTTGTCTTAATTTATATAGCTTAGTAACAAAAATCCAAAATGATTCAGTTTGGTTTGAAGAAAACCCACAGATCCCACACTCACCTCATATATTAAATTCTGAATATATGATCTTAGTATTACTTGAACATGATTTCAAGCGCATTATGTTAGTTACAATAAATTGCTACTTTATCATAATAATTAGTGAATAAAGAGAAATTGGATAATGTGTTATTTGACCCCTTCACTATTTTTCTAATCCTGCCACAATGAATGTTGATGCAACTGTCATGCTATTCATGACAAGGGAAAGGGCATGATAAATTTAGCCCATTGATCTCTATCCTATACCTTATCCTTGTACAGTATGTCCATGATAGGTTCTCAAGACAAAAGCCAAACAGCCCAAATAACTCAAACACAAGTAGCCAATTCCAGAGCTAATTGTGTTAACTAAACAACACAATGGTGCAATTACAATTCTGGATAGAAACTTATTCCAAGAGAGATCTAGGAACATCTTCCAAAGCTGGCGCACTAAATTATGCAGCCAAGAGATGAAAATGGAATTAACATATTGTGGTTCACAAACACACTCATTTTTTAGTAAGAAATTAGTGATAGGCATGCACACTCACCGGGCAGGAGAGGCACTCTGTAATCAGACACTGGACATAGTTGGCCACAGCATTTCGGCGCTCCTCAGATGACGTATTGGGTTGAATTCGTGCAATCAACTCAGCAGTTTGCACCTCTGCCTTAAGCCATCTATCTGCACCACGCATTTGGGTCACATTGGCCATTTCTTCAGGCAAAAGACCATTTGGAAGTAGGCCATTTAGCTGTGGCCAAACTCCATGATCACCCATGTGAAGCTACGTCCAGTTGATAACAAATGACGTCTCAAATGCTTCTCTCTCTCTTCAAATGCAAAAAATTCAACCCCAGAGACGCTCTCAGCAAAGAAGTACACCAAAGCGGAATGTTCACAATATCCACAAGAAACAAACGGCAGCTGCAAATTTCATAAGACACCTTTCTGATCTTCAGCCAAGATAACAATATAAACAACAAAACCTGATCATCGTTGTCTCCGCGACACCATCAACCAGCATCCGCAAGCAAAAGAAATTAAGTATCCACCACTGACTCTGTTAGGCAAGGCTCTTCCCGCTGGAAAAGTCAAAGATTTCACTATATCGGCAGGTAATAAAATAAATAGCTCTAAAACCGTAACGAAAATAACTCTGACTACCAAAATAACAAGCGAAGAGAAGAAAACTAAATGCGAGCAAAAAAATAAATAAATAAATCCTCCACCTCCGGCACCACACTGTCCAATCTAATTAATTCCCGATCAATCCACGCCAAACCTAGGGGTAGCGAACACAAAGTCGGAGGGGCGAAAATTCCCCAATGGCGTGGAACACGGGAGACCAACCAAAGGGCAAAGAGGCCCCACTCCCTCAACCGCTCAAACCCTAGAAAAACATGGGGGGAAGAGCAGGTTACAAACTGCGGCAAGTGCAAGGAGAGAAGAATTCGTGAATCGGGGCGACGGCGGCGTGCAGAGGATCTGGAGACCAGGGTTCGAGCGAGGAGCCGAAAGCTTACGAAGGATTTGTGGGGGGAGTTCGAGGAGCAGACGCAAGCGAGAGGAGCAGGAGAGGAATGGGTGGAAGAATGCGGCCAGCTTCAGGGCCCAAGCATTTGTATTGAGGGCTCCAATCCATGACACGGTGACACCTAATAATTAATTATACAAGTATCTGCGTACTTCGTGTCACTATTTTTTTAATTATTTTTTAATGAGACGGCTAAAAAGTTTTTTTTTTTAATTACAATTATATTAGGTCGATAATGACCATTACAATCATAGAATTTAAATGAGTAGGAGTAATAAGATTAAAATTATATTTTTAAAAAGTTGTTAATGTGTCGTTTGATATGATTGATTAGGTGTAAGATTATAATTGATTAGGGATATGATTCACAATCCCTAAGCATGGGGAGTGATTATTATTCCTACCCTAATTATATCTTATCGCACATATCAAATGGGCCTATAGTATTTATATTCTTAAATCAACTATTAAATTAAAAAATTATCAATTAATTTATTAGTAAATTGGAGAAAAATCTCCAAACACAAATTTGTATTTGCGTCAACTCCTCATCTGAAGCATTTATGTTTTTTACTCCCTAATATTTTTTTAACTCCCTAATGCATAAAATTACAAAACTACCCCCAACAGTCTAACTCCCCTCATTTCTTTCCCTCCCCCGTTTGTTCGCCAACGAAAAATGCATACTTTCCCCGATGAAAACCCTAACCAAGGCTGTCATTACCCTGTCTCCCATCCCAAACATGTTGACGAGGAGAGTAAAGAAGACAGAGTTGAAGTCAACTGCAAAATAGATAGAGTCGAAGCCAGCTAGTCTCCTTAGTCTCTTGGTAAGTTACTCAAACTTGATGAATACCAATAATGTTCAATGGTAGCTATATTTGAAAGATCTTTCTCAATTTTCTACAACTCAATAGATTAAAACTTATCGATTGTTCTGTTATGTTTTAGTTAAACTATGTAAGAATAAAACATAAATGCATGTTGTGAAACTCTCGTTGTTAGGGTTTATTTCTATTCTTCATTTGGCATGGAAAAATATTTACAAATATTGAATTGCAGAACAATTGAAAGTTTTTTCTTGTTAATAAAATATTTGCTATTTTGCTTCTAATGAGCCCTCTTTAGAAATCTTATTCAAATATTAACTTTTTTCATTGTCATTTCCATAGTTTGCATGCTTCCAACATTATAACTCTCTGTTCTTCATTTAGAGAAAAATGTCATGGGGAATCAAAGTTCTTCAATTGGTAAATTAATCATGTTTACTGATGATATTCAATTTTTCTTATTATTAAATTCAATGTTTATTTTTTTGTAAGTACATAAATGTTTAGTTTATGGTCTGAATGTTAAATTCGTGTTAGATATTTTATTTTATGTTTTTGGTGCAGGAATTATAAAAAAATTAAACAAATTTAAAAGTTGTAAAGAAGAAAAGATAGTTATGTCTAGCAAAAAAGAGTAGAAATGAAGCTACAGAGGCTAATAAAAAAGCTTTATTTTGGTATTCCCCAACTTTTTTCAGAGCTGTAATGGATGAACTCATCCCCAAAATGAGTGATAAACAAAAAACAGAGTATTGAAAATACTTCACTTGGTCAATGGCCGAAGATGCCCAAATTGGCAATCAAGTGTTCCAGAGTTGATAAAAATTTAAAAAGATTCCAGTTGCAATCTCGTTTATTTATGTTTGGTGAAAATATTGTCGTTCCATTTACATTGGCAGAGTTTTCTATTGTTCCTGGTTTGCGTGATGCATGCTAACCAGTTGATCTAGATATCAATCTAGAGTATAAATTTATGGCTCGCCATTTCTCAGCAAAAGTTGCTAACATTAACAGAACTATGATCTATGAGAGACTTTGTAAGATATCACATAAATAATAATAAAATAATAGATATTATTGGAGGAATAATGTTATGAAATTTTTCTAGAAT
Organism: Kaempferia rotunda; assembly: GCA_037177415.1. Taxonomy (NCBI): domain Eukaryota; kingdom Viridiplantae; phylum Streptophyta; class Magnoliopsida; order Zingiberales; family Zingiberaceae; genus Kaempferia; species Kaempferia rotunda. The sequence continues at coordinate 91 of JBAMIB010334719.1, read as the reverse complement.
TTTTTGGATTTTTCTGGGATTTATTCGGAGCTCATATGGCGAGTTTATGGGAATGATAATTGGTGATGTCCCTACAAGTGTATGAGAATAT
>JBAMIB010334613.1:0-11150 GCA_037177415.1 Kaempferia rotunda | reverse complement strand
CACTGCGTGATTTCTCTAACGATTTTTCGATCGATATTCATCCCTCTATCGAACTATATGACGCTACAATTGTATCACACTCACCAAACAAAAAAAAACATAATTTTAAATCGATAAACTAAAATTAAATAAAAATATAACAAAGTTCATTATTAAAATTTTTCATCGTCATTAAATGCAGCATATAATGAAGTAGTAGTAAGATGTCGGTGTGACAAAATTGCACCAATAGGCACATCAAAATTATTACAAAATATAGGAAGTTTATAAGTTGTTGTGGCTATAAAGTTAGTGCTTAAAGATCTTAATATACCATATAAATTCAAAACCACTGACATCTAGATGTCAACTACTATTTTGCATGCAGAAAACAATGAAGGTAAATTATTTCGATAGATGGATGAAATAAAAGAAAAAACATAAACTTCAACAACATCACGTTCCAAAGAGTTCAAGTTAAGATTAACTTTTCAACGGTCATGTGAGATTTATTTTTTTTATTTTTATTTTTAAAAGTAGGAGATTACTTATATTTTAGTCAAAATAATTTCAACATTCAGAATTATGATTTAGGTCAGTAAAATAATGATCATTTACTTTTTTATCTTACTTTAGTTTAACGAGGATTAAGTGTTATTTTTTAAATAGAGATAGATAAATTAATACTCTATAGAAAACACAGGAGATTTAGGGAGTATTTGGTTTGCATGTTTTCTATTTTTATTTTTTTAAAAAATATGTATTTTATAGAAAATAGTATTTAATTTTTTTTCCACCTCTATTTTCTAAAATAAAAATATTATTTAAAAAAAAATATCTAAAAATCATGTTTTTTACAAAAATATATATATTAAAAAAATAAAAAATAGGAATAGAAATAACCAAATACACATTTAAAATTATTTTTTTATTTTACCTACTATTATTATTATTAGCAACTCTCAAACAGACAGAAAAAACAAACGAGCGTTTTTTAAAACAAACCCAACGCGACACGTTGCCGAACGCGATCAACCGTATGTGACTCTGGACGGCATCGGATGGCCAGCATCGCTCCCCCAACGACGTCGTGATCGCGACACCCTGGAGGCGAGACGACACGGGCTCCGAGAATGGCAAGTGGCCACCGGTAAACCCGCTACGCCGCCGGCTCCGCCTTCAAAACCCTAGTCCTATGTATGCCTGCTCTACTCGAACCAACCCTCCTCTCCCTCGACAAGTCAATTACAGGTATCGGCGAGAGAGGAACAAGGGCGTCGCGTCGCTATCGACCTCGATTCGCTTCGTTCGATGGGCTGCGGCGGGTCGAAGCAGGAGATGGGCAGAGAGAACCTCCAGCACAAGGCCATGGAGGTCCAGCGGCGCCTACGGCCTGGGCGCCACCTTAGCATCGCCTCCTCCACCGATCTCCTCTGCTCCGAGGATGCGGAGTATCACCTCGTTGCGACTCCCTCCTCCACCGCCGCCGTCATCGTGGAGGAGGAAGAAGGGGGAAAGAAGTTACCCGCGATGGAGGCGGTAGATGAGGCGCCTACGGTAAAAGCGGAGGAGGAGAAGGGGAAGAAACTGCGGCGGGCGGTCGCCGAGGACGAGCAGCTTCCGGGGTCGCCGAGTTTTAGGTTTTACTTCGCCGGGTCCACCGACGGCCACGAACCCGACGACGCCTCCGTAATCTTACAACGAGGTACCTTTTATTTTAAACAATTTCAAATTTCTCCTTCATCAAGGTTGTAATGAAGATTTGAACCAAACTTTCTACTATATACTTTAAAACCATAGTTAAAGTTAATCAACTCATTAAAATTGTTATTTAACTTTGATTTTTTAACTTAAATTTAATTTATTTAGATATTATTAAACAACTTATTTGGTTAATCCAATTTGATTAAAAAAACTTTATTCATAAATATAGTTCATAAGTTTTATTTAAAATTTTGTAATTAAAAAACAAATTGATATGTTTCTGTACATGCAGAGAATCCTGAGAAAAGTGATGGATCAAAGCACAAGAGCCAGCCTTTGCGCTCAACAAAAGAGGTACATACAAATAAAACTTTAATAACTTACACTATTTACATGCATTTCCATAAATTTATTTATACTTTTAAAATTAACGACACAATAAATATATTTCCAAAATGTTTTTTTTTTCTTTTCCTGATTTTACCAGGATTCTGATACTAAGCCAAAGGCTAAGAGAAAGAGCAAATTGAGAGCATTCACAAAGGTCCCCATGATTCATATACTCAATGCTAGGAATTATTCTAAAGTTGCTCATGCGAGGGATCACCAAGCAATGTAGTCGAGTAGTGTTTTCAGTATTGGATCAGCAAGTGAACCGGTGGCTCAAGCAGTCGGGTCAAACAATTCGGTTCGACCTCGGGTTGTTTACTTGATTCGCGGTTTAACCGCTGCCCGGACCATTGTCAGAAACACAGCTCCCTGAAGCTTAGCATCATTTTATATGGATGTGTGTCGCCTTCTGTTGGGAAGGCTTTGAGATCATATTTCATTGCCATTCTCTTAATGATTTGATAATGTTTATTGGTTTATTCATTGCCTTGTAAATGTACATGGAACACTTGTAAGTGTTGATTTGGGAAATCCATTAAGTATATGTGATTATTCTTAACTATTGTTATCAAGATGCAATGGTTGATAAATAAAAATCAAAAGGTATTTAATAATTATGATGGCAGTTATTAGAATTTTCAATAATTATCGCTGTAATTATTATAATTTTTTTTCTGATTTATGATAAATTTAGAGTATAATTTATTGATATTAATGAGTAGTCTGACTAATATAATATTCATCTGTGGTCGTGTGGAATTTTAATGTACTTATAGATTGACATAGTTGGTGTCTGTATAATTATAGTTGTTTTAATAAATTTTAAAGATAATTTTTAATGGATACAAAATGTATCACTGATCCTTAACCTATTCCACGGAAAGAATGGTTGTATTAGTATAAATACTTTGTCATTCAGGACGTCTCGAATGTAAGATTTATAAAATTGATGTAATATTCTAAAATATCGTCATGTAATTATATATTATAAATTAAATCATATAAAAATCATTTAAATTTTTAATTATTAGAGATGTTTAAGTAGATTTTTAAAATATTAATGTCACATATTAACATCATAAATTTTTTTTAAAGAACTCTAGCCATTAAAAATGCCCTTATTCCATAAATTTTATTCATTGCTTTTGCAATGTACCACATGGAAGCACGTTATAATAATTAATTTGGTTCAAATTACTCTACATTTCAATCAATACTATTAAAATGTTTTTTTATTAACTTAGAACAACTTTAACAAGTCGATAAATAGTATTTTACTATAATATATTATGTTGTAATTTTTTATTAAGCTGAGTAAATAAATCTACTACTACATTAATATTAAAAATAAAAAATATTTTTTAATAAAAAAATATGATTACACGTCTTTTATTTTTTTAAAAAATATTTTTTAAAATAATAATAATATTATTAAATCCCCAAAGAAAATGACCTCCATTTCGGTTTTTGAGTGAAGTTTCTTAATTTTTGTATCAATTGATTTAGTTAAACTTTTTTTAATTATTTTTTTATTTGTCAATATCGTGGTGGTAAAAAGACAAAAATATATATATATTTTGGAAACCCTAAGAAACCCTTCTTTCCCCCGCAACAGTCTTGAGACGGGAGACCTGCCGCCGTTCTCTTCCTCACTGTATCCCTCTCGTAATCCCCGAAGCGATTACGCTGCAGCTTCGCCGGTGGTCGCAGGGCTCCGGTTTCCGGCAGTGGCTTCTCCCGAAGGTAATATCTCGACCTTCCGCTAGTTGTCTCGTTCCTCCGAACTCGCAGGCCAATGCCCTTCCATTAGTCTCGAATGCCAATCTCTATCGGTCGTGACCTTTGTTCGTCTGATTTCTGATTCATAATTTTGTGTCTCCCTTCCCTCCTGTCAATGAATTTTTTTTCGTCATCTATTTATTTTTGCAAATTGATTTATTTTTATCAACTGCTTTTTCTGATATTATTTTGTTGATATACCTGTCCGAATTCCCATTTTTTCCTGCTATTATATGCTTATTTGCACCTTCTATTCGATATAATTATGTTTAGGGATTTTCTAATTCCTTTTTTATTTATCGGCAAGAGAGAACTTGATAGGTTAATTTATCGTGTTTGGCATTAGATGTCTTGCACTAGGATAGGAACAGAGGACACTTTTTTTTTTTTTTGGATCATATAAAATTTTGCGTTCAATATCAGCTTTATGGTTTATGGAGTTATCAACTTTTATGGAGACGTGATTTTTTTGTTTGTCTATCCACATGCAGAGAATACTTTAAATAACTTTTTTTTGAGATTCGATCTTGTAGTGATACAGGAATTCAAGTGAAATGGGTGCAAAGGCAAAGAAAACTCTGAGAAAGAAGTTGAAGAAGACATCTCAGCTATCAATTTCTCGTCACAAAAATGAGTCATCTGACTTCTTGGTACATTTTTATATACCTAGCTATACCAAAGCTCCCTGTTCTTCTAATTTCTATTAGCCTTTCAGAAAATCTTAATACAAACAATGTTCCCATACAGCCTTTAGAAGGAGGCCCTGGACGGAAACTTACAAAAGTGGAAGAAAAACCTGCCAAAAATATAGCAACAGTATTGTATATTGGTCACATTCCCCATGGATTTTATGAAGAACAAATGAAAGGTGACATTTGTTTTTTCCTCAATAGAAAACAAAATCTTGGATTTTCATTGGTAAAAGACATTGCAATCTTTGATGATTTCAGGATTCTTCAGTCAATTTGGAAAAATTAAGCATGTGAGAGTTGCTAGGAATAGGAAGGTACATTTCTTCCCCTGTTGGTTTATATTTGTTGAGCAGATGATTTTAGTGTGTTGTCTTTGATGGAGGAATGCTGTCGAGGAATTATTTACGTAGGTAAAACTTACCAAACATGGTAACCTGTGATGTCCAAGTTCATATCTGCAAGGTCCTCCATGATTCCACAAATCAAACTACCCCTTGGGATTTTCAATAAAAAAACATTTAACCAATCCACTATTGTTCTTGATGTTGCTTTCAAGAAGTGAGAAATGAGAACAATAAAAAAACCGTTTTTGAGGGTCTCAGCAACTAAAGCTTCTTGACGTTTCTTTATACAAGATTGATGATGAAAAATTATGCTACTATTAGAAAAGGTTGAAATGGAAATTGGATCCCTCGTGGAATGAGAATTCAAAGGAAAAAAATATCGACTTCTATATTCATGAAGGGTAAAATGACTTGAATGAGAGAATGACACTAGGCAAGATTCTGTCTGATGAAAGCTGTTTACAATGATGAATCATCTTGGACCTGGAGCATAACGAGCTGCAACCTACAATTATACATTTTGAATCCTACAATTGGTGTTCTTTGTAGAAGTGAATTGATTAGAAATTGGTATTCTGAGTCAATTTTGTAACAAAACATAGGAATACTTATTGCATAGGAATATAATAAGAAATAGCTGTTCCTATGAATCATCAAGGTGATGGAGAACCAAAACATACTTTTTTATTTTTAGCAAAGCTTCAGCCTTGCCTTTCCATCTGCAATCTTTTTCAGATTTTCATGGTTATAATGAGTTGCAATAACTTTTTGCATTTATATTGTGTGTTTTTGATATTTAAAACACAGTCTAAGAGATGTAACAAAACAATCTTATCTAAGTAATACAAAATGAATGAATGCCATTTTAAATAAAGTTCCTACCTGAATGTTAGAAATTAGTTGTTCTGTATATTTATCTCATTATTATTTATTTATTATATTCCTTAGGAAAAAAAATGCCCCTTTTCTTTTTTATTTGTTTGTTTGTTTGTTGGTGCAGTATATTTTTATATTTGTATAAACGTTCTCTTACTTCTCTTAGGAATTCAGATGTTTTCTCATGGATGCATCTTTCAATGGCCTTGACCATAATAGCAGTCTTGTGTTATTAGTTCAATTTTTTTTGTTTGTTGCAGACAGGAAATTCTAAGCATTATGGTTTCCTTGAATTTGAAAATCCTGAGGTAATTTTATTTCTTGCTAAATTTGTATAAATTCCTTTATAAATCATTTTTACTACATTTATACATGTTAATAATTTGTAGGTTGCCAAGGTTGTAGCTGATGAGATTAATAATTATCTTGTGTTTGAGCACAACCTTCAGGTTCATCTTATCCCACCAGAACGTGTTCATCCAAAGCTGTAAGTTTTTATCTATTATTGAGTGTATTATGTCAAAGACTTCCCCACTACTGGATCCTTCTTTTAACATTTTGTTATATTCATGTTTTAACAAATTTTGTGGTAGTAGGTTTATATTTCTTGACATTGTTTTAATAAGTGTTTTATGCGGCTATATGTGTCTGTATATGCAATCTTTGTTGTCATTTAAATTTTCAGGCCATGCCAGTTTATTAGTTAAAACCAACTTAATATATTCTAGAATTAGATTATTCAAGAACACATGTGATTTGCTGGCGTTTTGGTGTTTTTAATTAAGTCCAAGTATTAAAATTAAGCAAAAACAAATGAAGAGATCGTTTCTTCATGATTACAATCTGCTTGAGTGGAATTTTTTGTTCCACATGTGGACCGATATTTAAACCAACTCAGCGGTGATAAATATTACTCGTATCATCTGCCAGTCATGTATTATTCGTACCAGTTGTTATATGTCTTTGTTTTGGTCTGTACGAGGTATAAACTCTGAACAGTGACCAAGAATATCTGTGATGTAATAGGCCAAGTGAGATGTGAACAGAGAGCTGAAGTTGGTCCATACTTTACTGGCCCATATTGTTTCAATACAATTCAGCATTGATATTCTACTGTTTTGATCTGAGACCAAAACCAATATCGAAGTTAAAATTTTAAACCTTGCTCCTTGTTAAAGGGTAAAAGGTTGTCATGAGCGTGACTGAATATTAACTGCATAATTTGTATCTTGTTGTGTTAGAAATTTTGTTATTATTTGTGTTTGTTTAATCAGTTTGTAGGAAAGCTACTCTATGGATTTTAAATTTTTTATTAAAAATATTTTATTTTGTCTGGAACTTATGTTTTGACGAATGCAATCAATGCTAAATAATCTTTTTCTGAGAGCCAATTCTTTGCCTTTCCAACACGAATCAAAATATAATTTTATGCATCCATTCTGGTGCGAGCTTGGTCTTTAGGTGCTACTTTTAAACACTATTGTTTAGTAGCTCCGATGCATATCTATGAATAAGTTGTTATACAACTCGATAATATTTTAGCAGAGAATCACCTGAAAATGATGATTATGCATCTACTTAATGATTATTTACTTAGTCTTATTTCAGTTCGATAGGTATCTTCATGCTGTGTATAGTAAGCATTTTATGGATTCTCAACAAACAAAAACTTTGGTTACATCTCTGATCGTAGTCCTTTTCGTTTTCCTTTTATAGGTGGAAATGCGTTAATTGGAGAGACAATAGAAAAGATTGGATAGGAATTGCACGAACGCAGCACAACAAGGTACTTACCGGAGTGACACTTTATTTATGTGGGCACATCGCATCCACTCTGATTGTCACAAACTTCATCCATTGTCGGATTGGGGTTCTGGAGATTCTATCCATTCTCTATTCTAATTTGTTTTTTTTTTGTAATAGTTCCTTGAATACTCACGTGGGGCATGTTTTCCTGTGGTAACCCTTTATTATAATTGCATCTGATTGTAATTGAATGAATGCTAATATTTCAACTCATATTAGATATGCACGATATCATACAGAATCAGTGAGGTTTATCAATAGTTCTCGCAGAGTACTTTTTGGAATGGAGAATATCCCCTTTTCTCATATAGTTCTCGCATTTCAAGGTTTTTCAACATCTGTAGCAAGGTTTTTCAACATCACAATTGTTCATGTATTTTACACTATGGTTTATTGATGTCTGTAGTATATCGAAGACTGGTGTTTTCTTAATTTCTTCAGAAGACAATGATTTCGCTTGTTTTCTTAATTTCATTACTTGGTATATTCTCAGGAAAGAACATCGGATGAACACCAACACATGGTTCAAAGCATTGTTAAACGGGAAGAGAAGCGGCGCAAGAGAATCAAAGCTGCCGGCATCGATTACGAGTGCCCAGATCTTGTAAGTGAATTTGTTTTTTTTTTTTCGTTTTCTAGTGTTTCCACTGGTCTATCGTTCAATTGATCTTGGTTTTTTGGCAGGTTGGTCTTCGTCAGCCAGTTACTAAGAAAATAAAATTTGACGAAGAGGATGATTAAATTTATCAATATGGTCTGCGTGACCCTCTGAGTGCTTGTTTTGTACTTGAATTGACAGAAACTCAATTTAACGGTAGCAAGTATCAAATACTATGTGCCTTCCTTTTTATGTTATATACAGTTCAACTCTTCATTATGTGCCTCATCTACTTCAATTAAAATCTGTGTTTAGTTTTTAAAAATAAAAAATAAAACTGCATGGCGTGTTTACGATTTTATTTTATGTTATTTTTTTTATTGATAATTTAATTGTTTAAGTTGTGCATGATTAATTTTGAAGTTACACTTTCTCTTTACTTTGTTTGTTAGATAAATTTGAAGTATAATTTATGTACATTTAGATGTTGATTGTGTTGAATATTCGTCCGGATTCAATCAGACCGTTGAGCCATGGTTATTTTGTGCTATTTTTAATTATTTGACGTCTAATTGTTTTATCATTAAGAAAAGCCATGGATATCTATCATTTTACAGATGAATTTTGGAATTTTCAGGGTTTAAAATTTTAAATAGATTTAAAATCTGGTGGATATTTAATTAATATGATATATCTTGAAGTTGCACATTGAAAATTATTATATCTTTTTAAAATTAAAATAATAAATAATAATAAACCGGCCATTCCCCTCCAGTCTCAAATATTTTGTCTATATTCAAACTCACTTATGTTATTAGTTTCACTTAGAATTCTGCTTTATTTTTATAATTTATATAAATTTAAATTAATTCATAAATTTAAATTTCCATTTGCCCATTCTAAAAAAAAACAAAAGATCAACTAAGGTATTTTCATGTAAAATTATATATGTATTAAAAAATAAAAAAATGTCGATAGATATTTTGAATTTACAATAACAATTAAATCTTATTCCACCGTATACAAGTAAAAGGTGATTTGATTTACTCAAATGTCTTTCATCGTAGGAATGTATATGCTTTAAATTTTTACTATATATAAAATATTTAATATGTATTATAGTAAATGATGATATGTGATGTAAGATAAAATTAATTAGGGATAGAAAGATTTTTTAAAAAAATATTTAATATATATATTCGGCTCGAGTCTATTCCACACTTTTTTATCTCGCAAATCTGAAATCCCATCACCCTTTATTAACTTCTTTTTTATTATTTTTTTTTAAATTGCTTTTACCTATTAAAATAAAACTCACTTAATTCAAGGATTTGGATAGTTTTCTCTATTTTTTTCAGTCCAGTTCTTTTCATGAATACCATATTATTATTATTATATTTATTAATTTAATAATATTTTATAAAGTATTGATTATTAATCTTCTATATAAGTCTTTAGCGGCCTCCAACTAACAACTTTGATGGTGACATCCCTAAATATGTAGATGGCCTTCTCTATTATCATCTTCTCTTTACCTAATCATGTAGGTAAATATGTAGATGGCCTTCTCCTAATTAACTCCAAAGCATATATAATTTATGAATAATATTTAAAACTCAACATTCAAAATATTCATCCAATTTACTTATGTTATGGTAAGGTAATACACTTACCTTAATGCCCTGCCCTTATACGTCTGTCCTAAGATATTTAAAATAAAAATTAATCATCGATCAGTGAGTTTCTTTAAATTAGAGAAATTTTATTCCTTAAGAAATTAAATTATTACCGGAAATTCAATCCCTGTTCTATTATGATTTATAATGTCAGTACCATTATACTCTACCTTTTCAAATTCTTCTATGAGATTACGGTACTTGCATAAGGTTCCAAAATCACATCCTCTTCTATCTATGTCACTTCCTCTTCTACGTCAAAATCACATCCCTCTCCTCTCTTCCTCCCGTCCCATCCAATATAAGGGGATGGATTGACTTCTTGATATATCTAGAGTCGAGCATAGTTTATAGAATCATCATCCTAGATAGTAAGATCGTACGACCCTACAATCTCGAAGTATAAATCGATCCAGAATCGTACAGAATCAATTTTTACAGTATGATCGCAGCAGAATCGGTAGGATTAGAACAGAATCGATAGGATCGTAACATGATTAAGACAGAATCGGAGCATGATTAAGGGAATTTTTAAGAGGTCATAACTTTTAACTCTGATTGAACCACATGACCTAATATATCAAATCAAAGTTCATTCAGAGATCTATAATTAATTTTAAGATTTATACTTAATAACCTAGTTTCAAATTAAAAAAATATATATATATCATTTAAAGTCTTTTTTGGGCCAGAAGATTTTATCTTTTTTTATTATTTTTTTCATCTTTTACCGAATTAGAGTAGGATTTTAAGATTATTTAAACATATATTTAATTATTTTTAAGTAAGATTTTAATAAAAATATTCTGTCATTTTTTCTCTTAAAATGATAAATTTTTGGATGTCTATTGTATAGTATACTTTAGAATATTATTTCCGACATTCATATTCTAATCAAATGATCAATAGTTTCTATTACGTAGGATAGATACGTTATTGGTCTTTAAATTTGATCATTTATAAACCAAGGGAACATTCTTGAATTGAATGTAATTATTATTGTATTAATAGAAATTTTATATTTTTTAATATAACTATTATTGAGTTGTGAGTACTATTGTATGAGAATGATAGTTCAATTACTAGTTAATTTAAATCTGTACATGTAATAATGTAATTTAAGGTGTTGATGATAAATGATTATATATATATATATATAGAGGACTGATCTTCTGCGCGCGTGCACAGTGCGCGACTGCCGACTGCGCGCGCGCGCAGGTTTCTCTCCGTTCTGTTCTGCGTTCTTTTTTTTTAATTTTATTTTACTAACGTTTTAAAAAATAATAATATTTTTATAAATATAAAT
>JBAMIB010334505.1:0-11150 GCA_037177415.1 Kaempferia rotunda | reverse complement strand
TGTATCGTCTTTACTAACTTGTACTTAGGCAATATTTTTTCTCTTTTTTTGTTGGGTCGTTCTATGTTTGTATGTGAATGGAAGCACGCTTTGGATCGCATAAGGAAGTGATCCAGTTTGATATTGCAAATTTGTTGATGTCCGTTTCGTTATTTGATTGTCACGGTGCTATTTCTCGAGAGTTGCTACTCTGATTTGTTTAGGCATTGCGTTGTCTGTGAATTATGCTGTTTGCAGATTCTCTTGGTTTTGTAGAAGACGATTCTTGTTTGCCACCCCCAGGGAGAAATTTTACCAATTGATTATTTGGCAGCAATGTGACAACAGATTTGCATCTATTCTCGCTGTGATATCGACTGAATATGGTTTGCAGATCAAGGGATACAATTAAATTTTCAGTGAATTGTTATCACTTGTTTCGGTATATTTACATTTCATCGATGTAAGAAGAACAAAGAGTTGCTATTCGTTCGACAAGTAATCCTTGATGATAAAAACACATACAAATACGAAGTCACAAATACCACAAAGCTAGAACACCGTTAAAAATTTACTTTTCACAGACTACACCGGCAAAGAACCCCAAGCAGAAAACACCAGACATTGAAATTAGATAATTAATGCCATCTCAGCCACCAAAGCCGTATAGCGTGCGGCCCTGGCGCTTCAGGGCGTAGACAACGTCCATTGCTGTGACGGTCTTCCTGCGTGCGTGCTCCGTATACGTGACGGCGTCGCGGATAACGTTCTCGAGAAAGATCTTGAGCACGCCACGAGTCTCCTCGTAGATGAGGCCGCTGATGCGCTTAACGCCGCCGCGGCGGGCGAGTCGTCGTATGGCGGGCTTCGTGATGCCCTGGATGTTGTCACGGAGGACCTTACGGTGGCGCTTCGCGCCGCCCTTGCCGAGCCCCTTGCCTCCCTTTCCGCGGCCAGACATGCCGTCGAGGTCGAAGATCGCAAGGCGATGGGGGACAAAAGAGGGATTTTGGAATACGATTTGGATGCGAGTGAAAGAGGGCCGGGCGGAGGCAATTTATATAGAAGGTCGGGAATTGGAGAAGAGTGGAGGTGACATCGGCGATCCGTGGGTAGCTCTTATTTGACCGCACGATTCAGAACTAACGATTGTGATTTATTTGTTTGTTTCAGCTCGGATCCTTGACGTGGCTTAAAGGTTAACGGGCTGCCCGTGTACGCTTAAGCCCAATATGCTTTTGTTTTGGGCTTGTTTAATTCAATAATTAATTAGATCACGAAGAAAATTGGAACGAGGAAGCAAAGAGGAGGGTTACGACGGGAGGAAAGTGATGGAGCTGTGCTCGGAGGAGGCGATGAAGTATGTGTGGGAAGGAGCCATTCCTCTCCAAATCCATCTCCACGAATCCGACGTCACCACACTGCCGCCGCCGCCGCCTGCGCTGGTACGGAAACCATATCCCCTCTCTCTCCCTCTTAGATTAGGTCTCTTTTCCTCTATCGCGTCTTGTGGTATTTTGTATGCTTGAAATCTATGCCTTGACTAAAAACAAGGTCTTCGGCTCAAAAGTGCAGCCTTTGATTCTATGGGCTGAGCGTACTGGTTTTGTTAGTTCAGTTTTCTTTTCCACCCTCGTTTCGATCATTTTGTTGATGGTAAAACTTGATGTTTATGCATAAATTTCGTTTTTTATGTTATGATTTCAGGTGTTGGGACCTCGTATTGGGTATCTGCCTCTGCTGGTGCCGATCATAAAGCCTTATTTTAGTGGTGCGCTTCCTCCGGGCGAAGATACTGTTTGGTTTGACTACAAAGGGTTGCCACTCAAGTGGTATGTCTTTAATCGCTGTAGTGTAGAATGTGGATTCGTATGTTTGCCGAAGTCTCAAGTGTACTACTAATGCATCTATTCTAGGTATGTACCATTAGGAGTTCTGTTTGATCTTTTATGTGCGGAACCAGAAAGACCATGGAATCTAACGGTAGGGGATGGTGCTGTATCATTCTCACTCTCATTGAAAATGTTTTTTTTTTTGTATGATCTTCTCATTAAGTTTACTGTTTACATGATCTGTGTTCTTTCTGTGTGGCTTGTTGTCAAGTAATTTATTTTGTACTTTTCAAGATATTCACTTGATGTTTTGCCTACGCAGTGGAATTGAAATATTTATTTCATGGTTTTCATAGAATGATATAGATGCTTCATTCTCATTTTTATGTATGGTTTGCATGATTTGTATAACGTATAATCGAGAAAAGGTCACCATCAGATATTCATTTCACTAAAAAGTTTCATTATCAGTTAAAAAGGTTCTATTGTCAACTTTTGAATAAGGAAACAAATTCATTAAGTGAGTACAAGTATCATTTCTGTTGATGTGTGGAATAACTATTATAAGGAACAATTATTGTTTAGGAATAATCTATGTAGTCTGGGAAGATGCAATCAATCATTCACAGCATAGTTACAAAAAAATGTGGAACCACCACGTAAACGGCTCCCCTACAAGGGTTCCACGTTGTATGGAGGGAGGTTTAACAGGAGCACAGGTGGCAAACGCATGGCGGGGCCTTGTGGTGAAACCTGGGATCCTCCGCTGCCCGATTCAGACAGAATACCATGCGCTCACCATATGTGCCAAGCCCTGGGGCCACAACACAGTTTAACCATGTATGCTTACTAATAGATGTATTTCCATTTAGTCATTTTGTATTCTTGTTATTAGTCGTGGGGCATTTTTTGTTATGTCCCAGATTCTTATATTAGAATTCCTGTATTACCTATAGCAGCTTATGCCAACAAAAACTTTATATGCAATTGATAGCCACTAGTATGATAGGGTAATTCGTCACATGTTTATAATTATTTCTGGTGTGATATGCTGCTTTTTAGATAATTACAATTTGATCTAGAGCAAATAACATTTTAAACATAGGTCTTTCTTGGAAAAATTTCTTAAGAAGACCTAAAACCCAAAAACTCTTTATTGGAGCATGATTTGTTGTTAGTAAAAAAAGTTTCTTGGAGATATAGGATTTTATATGAGTACCAATTACTAGAGAATGTAATGTTAATTAATATATGTATATTCAGTGAATTTTGTCAACAATGCATTATCTATGCCATATTATCTGAATGCTTGTCTTAAGATCTTGCTGGAGTTTGCATGACTGTTTGGATTACAGAATCCAGTCACCAAAGGTAATGATTATTGATTTAAATGATAAGCATAAATTGCTACTAATGAACATGTGTTAGTGTGCATTTATAACTATATAGGAAAAGTATATTCATTGAATGCAACGTCTATAGTTATGCTGAACCATGTTTTTCAAAATTTTGCTTTTTTGCGTCTGTGTTTTTGTTGTGTCATTGTCAAGTGTCAAATATGTATTTCATTATCATGCCTATAGTTCAGAGTGTTTAGAAGTTGGTTTTAGAAGACTAAAGTTGATGGTTAGATATCTTTGATGTGTAATTTAAAATTGCTTGAAATTGTTTTTTAATTGCCAATTCATATATGGATCCTGTGTTATTTGTTTTCTCATCCTTTTTCACAGAATTGTTTCTTTGTTTTGTATTATAATGCAGTATAAAGTTGTTTGAACTGCATATGACACTTCCCATTTTATGGAACCTTAAGGAGTAGCAATAATCTTATTTGTAAAGGAATTATTAACCAGTGCATCCTATAAATGGTGTAATATATTCACAGGTCCATTTTAGAGGATATCCAGGAGAAGTTTTGACACCTTGTGAAGGTGAAGAAACTGTGAAATGGAGCTACATTAATTCACTTAAAGAGGTATGACTTTTAAGATTTTACATGCTGGCTCCATATTTGCTTTTGCATTTCATATGGTTTTAAAAAGTGGTTGGCTAGGTCACAATATGTAGTCGCTTGACCTATTCTGGAAAGGAATTGCACAACATATTGGGTACGTGGATTCCCTTTTGGTGGTTGGGTTCATATCCAGACTATGTGTGATATGAGACTGAATCAAAATAACTTAAAACCCAAGCTATCTTATTTGGTATCTTTTAACTTGTAAGTCTTTAAGCACTTAGTTGCAAATGAACACTTTAGCTAATATATGCATGCTACTTTTATAATGATGCCGTGACATTGTTGATTAATATTGGTTGTTAAACGTGCTTCATATTGAATGATTGACATAAAATTATTTTTTGTATAAGTAAACATATGATATGTTAGTTAAGATATTTTATTGTGTATAACTATATATATTAACTGATTGCATATGCCCTTGCCGATGCTCTCTTGTATTGCATATATGCTGTATGGTGGGTGCATATTGGCTACACAGTTTCTTAAAACCTTGCTTCTTACTTTATGTAAAAAAAGGGAAAAATTAGTTACATCATTGTCATAAAATCACCAATCTTCATAAGTGATTATAGACATTTATAAAAGTAGTAGATTGCAAAAAAATTATATTTGAAACGAATCAAAAGAAAAATTATATGTTTATGTTGATGATGTTTTACTTAACATCTTTAATTTATGTTGGCGATGTTTTATATAACATCTTTATCTATAGGCTGCGTATGTCATCAATGGAAACAGTAAAAGTATCATGAATATGCCACAAGCAGATCAGTTTGACCTTTGGCAGTCGTTGATAAAAGGTATATGAGCACTCCAACTGATACTCGTACAATTTTCTTGTTCTGTACCATTACATTTAACTGGATAGTTGAATAACTTTGGTTTGAGATGATGATATAAACATGAACCATTTACCAATCATTTCCAGATTACTTGATTGTCTGCATCTATCCTTATGTAATTAATATGTGAATATAGGTTGATGCATATGAATGCTGTTGTCCAATCTCTTGCTTTTTTGTGTGTGTGTGTGTGTATCCATCTTCATACCCCCACCTTCAGTGGTGCTGGGCACTAACAAAAGTGGTAACAAAATTGGTTACCAGGTGACATGGATGGTTATCATCGAATCTCATCCAGACTTAAGCTTGGGCCTGTTGGTGAAGATTGCATTCTTAATAGGGCATCATCTATGCAATCACGGCAAGCTACTGATGAACCAGAAATTGTTGGATCTAATAAACCAAGTATCTCTTTTTTCCTTTTAACATCCATTTCATATCTTTGGATTGTACTATAAATAATTCATGTTCGAAATTTGTTGGTTATCTGCCATTTGCAATTGATATAGTTTTTATATCCAATGCTTATTTGAGTATTCCG
This sequence comes from Kaempferia rotunda, assembly GCA_037177415.1. NCBI lineage: Eukaryota > Viridiplantae > Streptophyta > Magnoliopsida > Zingiberales > Zingiberaceae > Kaempferia > Kaempferia rotunda. Next base: position 5,936 of record JBAMIB010334505.1, on the reverse strand, counting down.
CACAGCATTTTGAACAAACTGTAAAGTATTACCATTTTGCTGAACTTTTCAATTCCAGCTGTTCAGATTTCATTGTTGAGCAAGAATATTATCCGCCAGCATGCCAATTTCATAGATTCAAATTTACTCTGATCTTATATATACATTGGCTTCTATCATTCTAGCAAAAAGAGCCTCTTCTCTTGTTCTATTTTTTCTGTTCGGTTGTTAGCATTAAGAACTCGAGGAGCCACATTAGTACAAAAACAAACTTGGAAATTAATTTCTTTTATTTGCTTATGTCATAATGTTTACTGATAAAAAAGTTGGCTATCTTATATACTATTTTATAATGCATTATGCTAGATGTACTTGAATCATAAAGTTTAAATAAGGCTAAAACTATATACATAAGTTTCCTATTAGTGCTACAACTGTGGCCAATTGGTAGGTCCCAATTAACTGTCTTGTTAATGAACATAGACCTGAATGCATCTTACAACACAAACTACCTTTTCCAGTTGATGCACATTAGGAATTTGGAAACATTAGGGTAAAGTGGAATTGAATGTAGCTTACCACACTGCCTTTTTCGCATCGATGTGGATTAGGAATTTGGAAACGTTAGTAATGTGGAATTGAGTTGGTAATTAACAGGAGGTTAATTTGAGACTGCTGTTGGCCTACAATTATAATTACAAAAAGCTGATGTATGTAAATCTTGAACTTGGAAGTTTTGGCAAAAATACAAGCAGTAAATTCAAATTATATTCTCATACTAACACACATCTGTTCTCAGGCAGACTTCCTGTAAGATTATATGTTCGGAATGTTGATCAAGATCTTGAATATCTAGAAGATGTGCAGACCCTTGATAATTGGGACAGTGTTTCCTATATAAATAGAGCAATTGAGATCCACAAGGAAGGAGGTGTGTAAATAATTCTAAGGCGTTTTAACACTAAATCCATTAATTTTTTCCTTCATTAAAGCATGTTTGATAAAGGTGCATTCATGTTTGATTAATTTAGTTGTCAACACATCACTTCATATGGTATTATCTGTCTCGAGTTGACTAGAGAAGTATATTTTTTCCCTATGGTAGTAACAATAACCCTTCAAAGGACCACGATAACTGTAAAATCTATATAACTGTCCATATGTTGGTTTCTAACATTTGGGTTTATGCCAAATGGTTTGCTCATGTTGGTATTCTGGAAATAATTTTGATTCTAGACTATTTGTAATGAGTTGTATAATTGCATTGTCATAAACTGTTTAATGATGTAGGCAATTACATGACACTGAAGCATGCAATGAGAAATATTCTTCGAGAAATCTTTGGTGAAGCAGCATCTACTAATGCAAATGAACTTGACGGGACAGGGGAAGCTGATTTTGCATACAGAGATTCAGAAACCACTTGTATGAAAAATGATTTAGTAGAAGAATCAACCTTTGGCAGACAAGGACCAAATAAAGCTACCCTAGTACGCATTCAAGGGATTGAACCAGATCTGGATATACCGTTCGCTTGGGTGGTTAATAATCTGAAGAATCCCGACTATTTTCTTCATATTTGTGTTTATGTTGGTACATCTTCGAAAGCCAAGCAAAATGACTTAAGGGCATAATATTGCAGTAACATACTACACTGGGGTCATTTGTCCTTTATATTACATTGCAGATAAAAGTTAAAACAACAGAACAAGTGAATCACAGATGTTTATAATTCATTTTTTTTTGCCTTTCCAGATGTCAATTTAGCTAACACGAGCCAATGTAAAGACTGCAACTTTGTTACAGAAATTGCTATGTACAGAGATTGATATTCTTAGTGTGGATTTCACTGAAAAGTATCTTCAGCAGGTGCATTATACATCATTAGCAAGTTGTGTTTATCTTGACTGTTTAGGATGGTTTCTAAAAGTAATATTTAAATTGATTAATTTATACTTAGGCCACTTGGGATGAGTTGTCCTTTAGATTACCTTTGCTATTCTCATACGACAATATTATATATGCAATCTAAACAGTGACATTGGCTAATAGATGGTAGGAATACTTGCCAACTTCTTTGTTCTTTCAATATCAAATATCTACTGCATGATTTCTTGGTAAAACACCAAGTTAGATATCTACCAGTAACATAAAAAGGGATCCTTAGATTAGACAGAAAACATATATATCTAACACAAACTTATATGTACACAATAGAAACAAAGGGAATGACCCAGAAACATATTTCCAACACAAAATTATTTGATTGAGATACAAAACAAGGAGCAGATACCAATGCCCTACAGGATCTGTTAGTCTGCATGTATATCAGGAGAATACTTAGGGTACCCTCACTTTTCACCTTAGGGCGCTAAACCTCTTGCTGCTGTGGTTGTTCTATCTTGCTTTGACACGCGAGAAAGCTGAGTTTTTTCTTCTCTAGACTGTAACTGGTGCATCTAGGCACCTCCTGCAATCCTGAACCTTCTTGCCTTCCACAGATTGCTTGTCATTATCCATGATGATCCTAGGACATCCGTTTAGGATAGTTGGAGTTTCTTTCCTTCTCAGAGGCATATTTAGTTTCAACATCATGTTCTGTTGCTTGGTGAATGTGAGGGGTAGGCTTCCTTTAAAAGATTCCAGATAGGCAGTGGAGCAATTACTTCAGCTTTAGAATTCATTTGAACTTTACCTTTAGGTTGAATATGTGTTGCTGCAACATTGGATCTAATAATTTGAGAACACGCGGAAGGTGCCACACCATCGCCTGCAGTTCTGTTCGCAGCACCGCTCGAACTTTTGCATGGAAAGAATTGTACAAATGATTTAGTTTGCACCTCCATGTCGGTGTCAGTTTTCTCTTCAGTAGAGACATCAGCATTTGGCACAACCTCGAAACGTTCAGCTGCATTTTTGTAGTTGGTGATGGAAAGTGTTCTCCCAAAGAGTTTCAAACTAGTTGGCTGTGATTGCTCTGACAAAACCTTTTTGGGAGATATGTAGTTCTTTCTATACACATCAACACCCTGATAATAATGAAATAGCAGTATCATGATATTGTTCTTCTATTGCATTATAAAGAGATATCAAAGGATTCAAAAAAAGTACCAGCAAAGTTTTGTCTAGATTAGTTGAAGAATTAGTTTCCAGATCCAATGGTAATATTTGATGGTGGTGCACAGTTGATGAGGATGGGGAGTACCATCCATTCTCTGAATTACTGGGTGACGTTCCCATTGAGTCTGATGCGACCATAGACGATAATGGTAATGCACATATATTTTGAGGCTTTAAGGCTCTGGAATTAACCAAAGATAAGACTGACACAGGAGACCCACTCTCTTGATCAGAAAATGAAATTGTAGGAGAGAATTTTTCTTGTAGCTTCACATTTGGGATCCCGGCAGTGCATGCACGAACCAGCTTATGGGGGTAAGGGTGCGTTGGCTTTCGCTTTGGCCGAGGAGGAGGTATCTCAATATATTTTCTGGTGTCTGATTCACAGTAAACCTGGAATTTGAGGCAGAAAAATCAGAAAAGAAAAAAAATAAACCAGTATGAATTGAAAATGAAAGGAAAACAAAAATACTGGACAGACAATAGTACACCTTCGAGAAAAACTTCTGTGCGTGACTCCGGATCTGAATGACAGTTTTTGTGCCAATATGTTCTGCAAGTCAAGAGTCGATCAAAATAAGAAAAAAAATGGTTGATGATGCCAACATATGTCATTGCAAATTGTGAAGCACCTTGTATTTGACGCCAGGCACGACCATGGAACTTAATAGCTTCTAAAAACTTTTCATGCTCTTTTTCTGTCCACTTCTCTCGCTGCTTTGAAATCGTGTAAGGTTTCCTCACCTAATTCACAAGAATAACAACAATGCACTAAGAATTCATTTGATCAAAACACATTGCATGGTTTTGAACTTTATCTCAGAAAAATACCCGAGTCGGTGGATCCTTTGCTGATAATGCCAGTTCATTAGCGTGAATGCCATCAAGAGATGGACTTGCATTGACAAAAAGTTGCTTATTTGGCAGATGGATGTCGTTCATTGATGGAATACTCTTCTCCTGTCAATCAAAAAGGCAAACAAAAAGTTTAAAATAACTACTGAAAAGCTGGAATTATCAAGCAAAAATAGATCAGAAGATTTCTTTAGGTTAGCTGCCAATTAAAAAGTGGATCACACAAAACAATGTAGCTAACAATCAAAGTTGTATACCTGCATATCAAATGAGTGTGTTGTTGGTTATATTTTTCTTTGTTAAAAATACTTTCTTTTCTTCTAAAATACTGGATACATAGATTGTGATCTAATTCTCTTTGGAGCTGGATTCTCAATGATTCTTTTTGTTTTAGGTTTTATATTAGAGGAGAACAAATTAAGATTAAAAAAATCAGCTAAAACATCTGCTAAGGGGTGATCAATTTCTTAATCTGAAAATATCATATAAAAAAAGAGGAGAGGGCATAGCGGGCAAGATTTATATGCATTTTATGCCACACTGCCTAAATATCAGCGCGTCAAGTTCTCTAAAGTCTATAAGGACAAAATTTGGACAAATTACTAAAAATTGTGGATTCTCTCTGCCACTATAAATTGATCAAAGTGTTTTAGGCATCAGAGGTTTAGAGATTATTGATCTATTCAGAATCCTGCCAGATATATCTGCATTTCAAAACATCATCTACATTATAAGATAGGTAACTAAATCAAGTTAGCAGCAACTACCCATGCTAGCAATTCCTAGATTTAAGAATAACAATGGTTGCAAGCAGCAGTTGTCATATTATTTTATTCAATGAAACCATCAAAAAAGTAATAAAAAAAATTTAATGGCCCAAAAAATTATCCTCTCAACAATTTAAAAGATGAATTAATAAAAAAAAAATAGAATAAGAATTCATGACAAATGCTCAAAATCGAAGGAAACCATAGAAACACGAAGCTCCAACTCACACAATCGAGAAGAATCAGATTGTTTCAGTCCCTCAATCGAGTTCAGATTTTATTTATTTATGTTTTCAAACCGATTTTTTTCAGATGATATCGGACCTAACTTTGAAATTTTTTGAGCGATTCAAAGTGGCTAGACCATCAAAATTTTCTATCCACCATCAGTAACAAATAAGAACTGACAAAATAATAGTTCGATTTCATCCGAAATAGCTAAAAAGCTCAATTTCCACCAACGGTATTTAATGCTAAGAACTACAAAAGAATCGGCGACGACAAAAGCAGAGGTCAAAACAAGTGAAGCATCAAAATCAAAGGAAAGGAAAGTTGAGCGGCGGACATGTATCACAGTAGTAGATGGAGCTTTTCTTCCTCTGTAACAACCTCTTCTCTCTCTTCCTCAACCTCAGTCGCAGTCGAAGCTTCTTCCCTGGTGTTGCAACACAAGGAAGGAGAGAAATCGCTCGCCCTTCGCCCCCTTCTCTGTCGCCGTCTCCTCTCCCTGGCGGTGGAGTTCCTGAAGCAACGAAAGACCAGATCGGTCGTTTTAAATATCCGGGAAAAAAATAATCTCCAAATTAAGGATATAAAGAAATAAATAAAGGGGGAAATAAATATCTGGGAGTGCTAAAAGTATCAGACACGCGGCGCCAAATTATTTGTCCACATGTTTCAGATTTAAAAACAATCGCCGGGGTCGGGAAGGGACCCACTAAAACTTTTTGCCACGTAGTACAGGTGGGAGACATGTGACATCGGGTCCTGTACATGGTTTTAATTTGAAAAAAAAATTCCCTATTTTATTTTAATCCAGATGTCCGATTAATCATTGACGTGATTAGGGATGACAATTCTACCCGAACCCGATTAAGGATCCGATATCCGACCCGAATAAAGAAGGGTATAGAGGTATCATCGATACCCGATACCCGCTACCCGACCCGAATACCCGATTAAATAATATAAACATATATATATTAGAGAATTTTT
>JBAMIB010334400.1:0-11151 GCA_037177415.1 Kaempferia rotunda | reverse complement strand
TCTAGGTTGGATTCGGGTTGGTCGGGATGGCCAGGTTCAGGTTTGGGTTCGGGTTTAGGGGTTTCGGGTTGAGTTCGGGTTTCAGATTAAAAGTTAAAAAAAATTTCACAATCCAACTCGAATCCGATTCGACCCAACCGAATTGACACCTAAAGAATACTGACCACTTAGATGAGTCTCAATGAGTATTTTACAATTTATTACAATTTATCCCGATGGTAGATGGTAAATTGGTCACTTTTAGAAGAGCTGCATATATATATAATGGATTAAAAAAACATTGAGAATTAAATCGCCTTTTTAGGTAGAGTTTAATATTTTAAAAAAAAAAAGAAATGATAAGTAATATAAATATTCTCTAACTAATCAAAATCTTACAAAATGTTATTGTTGTCTCAAGATGCATGAAATCTTCCATGTTAAGCCATTGATCCCTCCCAAAAAAAATAAATAGATAAATTCTTTTTGTGACTTAATGGTAATCAATATTCTGCTTAATTAATTAATTCAGGGATCATATAATTATGAAAACACACACGAGCTGTTTGGAGACGGCATTTTTGCAGTAGATGGCGAGAAGTGGCGCCACCAACGAAAGCTTGCAAGCTTCAATTTCTCCACCAAATCCTTGAGAGATTTTAGCGGTGCTATTTTCAAAAACAATGCATCTAAGCTCGCAAATACTATCTCTTCCCTCGCCAACTCTAACCACATGTTCGATATACAAGTAAGTTTTTTTTTTTTAGTCTAGCTACTATGTGTGTATATATGTATGTATGAATGTATGTATGTAAGCAATGAAAAAACTTCAATAGGATCTCTTGATGAAATCCACCATGGATTCCACATTCAAAATCGCGTTCGGGTTCGAGTTGAATTGCTTGGATGGTTCGAATCGCAGCGGAAGTGAGTTCGCCAAGGCATTCGATGCGTCAAACGAGTGCATCATGCTAAGGTATGTAAATGCCTTTTGGAAGATCATGAGGTTTCTGAATGTTGGATCTGAAGCAGCTCTCAAGAAACATCTAAAAGTGGTCGATGAATTTATATACCAAGTGATGGACATTAGGCTCAAACAAATCACAAACCAAGGAAATATTGAGACAGTAAGTGGACATTTATTTGAACAATACTACCAAATATTCAGAGATATATATATAGTACTAATTGCCATCCTTTGTCATCATACACAGGACAAGAAAGATGATATTCTTTCAAAATTCTTAGAGGAGAGCAGAAACAATCCAGAGAAGATCGATATGCGATATCTGAGAGATATAATTCTGAACTTTGTCATTGCTGGAAAAGATACTACAGCAGGAACACTCGCTTGGTTCTTCTTCTTGATCTGCAAGAACCCCTCTGTGCAGGAGAAGATATATCAAGAAGTAAAGCGAGTAATCGAACCTAACGAATGCTTAGACTTTGCAGAGTTTTCACGAAACATAAGAGATGAGTCCCTCAACAATCTTCACTATCTCCATGCTACCCTCACCGAGACACTTCGGTTCTTCCCTGCAGTTCCTTTAGTAAGTTTTTAAGGGCCACGATCAATATTCTGTAACAAATAAGTAGTAGCCGAAATGGCATGACCTCAGTGAATTATTGTATTGTTTGTTCAGGAAAACAAGGTTTGCTTTTCAGATGACGTTCTGCCAGGAGGCTACAATGTGAGCAAAGGTGACATTGTGTTCTACCAGCCATACGCAATGGGTAGAATGGAATATTTGTGGGGCGAGGATGCAGAGATTTTTCGACCGGAAAGATGGCTGGATGATGAAGGGGTCTTCCAGTCTGAAAGTCCCTACAAGTTTGTAGCTTTTCAAGTAAGCAAATTGATCCATTTTAGATCTTCAATTCTACAAGATAATTAGTATATATAATTTTTGTTTTTTGTTTTTGGGTATATTAGGCTGGTCCAAGAATCTGTTTGGGGAAAGAATTTGCCTACAGACAAATGAAGATATACGCAGCAGTTCTTCTAAACTTCTTCCAGTTCAAGCTTCGTGATGAGCAGAAGGATGTCCATTATAAGACCATGACAACGCTTCAAATTGACCAAGGTCTCTTCCTTGAAGTGTTCTCTAGATAAAGAACACCTACTGAATTATGTTCTACTTGAAAAAGAATTTGATATGTGTAATTGAATAATCAATCATCAGTTGGTGAGGACCGATAGCGGTGTTTGGTAATTTTAGAATTGCCTTTTTTGTTTGTCCATAAAAAAATTCAAAAAATTGTTGTTAAGTACTTTAATGTTAATATATCTATATGTGTTTGATCTTATATGTTCCGTCTATTCTGATCTTATTTGTTAATGTGTCAATGTAAGAATAAGAAATTTCTTGCGTGTGCAACATGAATACTTATTTTCAACAATTTGGAGCTGTCAATGAATTTGATATGTGTAATCAATTAATCCATCTTTAGTTGGTGTTATTGTTATGAAATGATCATGATGAATATAAAAGAAACAACAGGAAGGTATGATAACTAACTACTTTATTATAAAAATTTTACTTATAAAATTATATCATAGACAAATAATGCATTCAAGGCTTCACATATTGGCAAAAGAAAGCAGTAAACACTGAAAGAAATTCGGATGATCAGATTGCAGGGACAAAAATAAAACATTTGATATAAGTGTCGCAAATTGTCTGATAACTACAAATAGACAGTATAATTTTTTCAAGTTATTTTCTTACGGCTCAACTAAGAGAAAAATAAGATTCCTGTAAACAGGATTATTAATCCATAGTAAAGTTTCTAAACTCCATTTTTCTTCCTCCAAGATGTGCACGAACAATGAGCCACTTGCAAAAGGAAGGAATGAGATACAGGAGAATGTATGTCATGTAGCTTCTCAGTCCAAAGGCGATTTCTGATCAAAACTCGCAGCAATCTTCTTCTTCTTGTTGTTCTTCTTCTTCTTCTTCTTCTTTTAGCTGTAGAACAAAAACCAGGATCCTCAGGTCAGCATCGATAAGACCACAAATATAGAGGAAAAAGGGCATCCGCTCAAGGGAAAAATCTATAATCAGAAACACAAGTAGCGGTGCCTATCTACTCAACATAAACCACAATTAGTTGATCCATGGCCTTCAATGCAGCCATGCACAATCATAGCGTTGGACGAGAACAAATTGGACTCTGGAGACTTGAGATCCGCCAAGCTAATTTGTTGTCTTGTAGAGATGCAAAATTTATCTATTCAGAAGTTCCAAATGATGAAAAAACTGATGATATGCTAAATTGCAGAGATAGGGTGGTCTCCATTCTCTATAGCATATAAAAGTTTGAATCCTGGACCAGATGATCACAAGTGCGATAGAATAGAACAAATTTCCTAAAATAAGAATTCAACCCCACCTAAGAAGGTTTGTCTAGTATGGAACAACTCGGATTTCAGAAATCATTTTATTAAAAATTAAAAGAATATCATATAAATGAAATTTGTATCAAAAGATCATCTATTGATGTTGAGCATTAGAATTTTAGGTAAAGATTGCTAAATTTGAGATCCTATGTAAGAAGAGCATAGGATTGGAACATATGCTCGTAAGATCTAATCCAACCTAAGATCTAAATCATTTTAATTTCAATTGTATCACCTTAGGTCTTGATACATTCCTAACTACCATGCTCCATGCCTTTTTTTTTTTCTTTTTACTGTGCATGCAAGCTTCAGCAAATTTTTGCAAGAATAAATTCATTTTTACCTAAAATAACTAATGTGATCCCCTGCAGGGGGGAAAGCTTCATGTCATAAGTGTTTCTTACTTTCTTTGATTGTTATTATTATTCTATCCTCTTGTTGCATGTAGGAAAAAATTTAATCCGATGCTGTGTCAAGTCCGTTCTATTTGAATTCAAGAAAACTTTGACCAATAGTCTAGAAATCGCATTTCCATTGAATATATGGTTCGTATACAACAAGGAAATTAACACCAAGGGGCCTGCATTCTCATTAGCCTAGAAAACATAAATTCCAAGTTCAAGTCCTATATGCATTGTATCATAGTTCAAGCATCTAAATCCACTTATGACATTGCATGACATCAATATTGTATGCAAAACTATATGCGACCAGCATGACAATCCTACTTTAGTTTGTTTGAAAAGGTTTGACATGTCAACCTCACAAACAAGCAGTCTCAGAGTTAGTTTGAGAAACTTCAAAAATGGAATAAAGCACACAAGTGAAATGAATAATAAAACTATACTTCCTAGCTAAATTTAAAAAAGAGCTACCTTCATGCCTCTTTCTTTACTGATACTGTACGTTTAAGATTTGATAAGAACTTACCAGAATACTTACCAACTTTGGGCACTGAGTGTCCTCGTTTATTTCCACCTTCAGTCCCATTTGAGAAATTTGAGGTGTGATGACTGGCTCTTTCAATTCGAGTTGGGCGACTTCATACTGGTTGGCTAGATTATCTTCCAGCAAGTTTCGAATAGTTAATGTGGCAATTTCTCTCAGGTTAGGATAATAACTTTCCTCAACAATGCACTGTTGAAGTAAAAGAGGGATCCCATCCTTCTTCCTGATCTCATCTTGAACCTGCTTCCTTCCACCAACATAATTGCAAATGACAGAAAGTACATCCTTTCGGAAGTTAAGATAAAGGGGAACTTTTGGGTTCAACAAAGCCTGTATTTTTTCATCGTCAGTGGTAATCGGGGGTTCAAGTTCTCGAAGAAATCTTAAAAGAAGCTCTACCAGATCTTCGCATTGAAATGAGTCAGCAGGGTCCTCAGTTGCTGTTACACTTTGTTTCCAACAGAACATGTCCCTCAATATCAGGAGTGAGAAATGTATGGCATCATTTGCAGGACCGGGCTTGGAATTAGATTCGGTTAGGGAACTATCACTGATAACCCTGTAAGATTCTACCAAAATTTTAAGAACACCAAGTGCAAAATTTTTAGAAACGGTTTCAAGATGTCGAGGAAAGGTGCGCAAGCAATATGATAGTGTTTGAAGAAGGAATATTTGCTCTTCGGTGAAGTTAACACCACACCTCCCAATGTCCGTGAAATTATTCGAGCTTAAGCCCTGGAACACAAGGGTAAAATATGCTTCCTGGACACAAGCTTTTCCCAGGAGAATGTAGAAGGGCACTTCGTTCTGAATAACTGCAATTAATTAAAAAAATGAAGACAATTTCAATAACACCAAGCATAACCTACTGTGCATTTCAGGTTAAATTACATAGAGATGGTAAAAAAAAAGAAGATAATATAATCAAGTGATGAACTATCAAAGAATTAAGGAAATTGAAAGAAAAAATTGTTTTATGCCAGAAAACTCTTAAGAAAGATTGAAAGATTAGTGCAACACTTTGAGGTTAGGATTTAGAATGCCAGAAACCTTCTAAATCGTGTGAGAACTATAATGATTGCAGCAAACCAACCGTAGAAACTGACCTCGGAGCATGGTGCCGACAATGTTCAGTAGAATTGGTAATCCCCTCTCGATCTCGAGAAGCTCGCTCAGCCTCCGGCGCCATTCCCCTCCAGTGCAGCAGGCGAGCAAAACCCTGCAGAGGGTATTGTGAATGGCAGCGTCCCTCGACCTAGCCATCTTGTCAAACCAGAGGGGGAAGAACCGAGCCCACACCGCTTCCTTGTTTGCCTCGTCACTGGCAACGAAGTTGGCCAGGATCTGAAGCACCGTCCGAACGGCATCCAAGCTGACGGAGGCCCGGCTGATGAGGGCGGAAGCGACCCGATCGAGGCCGCCGGCAGCGAGGAAGACTTCCTGTTTGGCGCAGTCTCCGTAGCAGAGGTTTCGGACGAGTAAAAGGCGAGGCAAAAGGAGCGGCTCAGGAGATGAGGAAAGGCGGCGGAGGAGGACGAGTAGGATTCCTTCGTCGGCGTTGAGGCGGTCGCGGCCGGCCATGCTCTTGCTGATTTGGAGGAGGTATTCTAGGGTTTCGACGGTGTCTTCCCCCTCGCCGAGGTAGGTCGCCATGGCGATGTGCCTTCTCGTCGCCCGCAATCGCCGACGCTTGATATTCGACGCTCGCCTCGGAGCAGAATGATTCTTCAAGCCAACGGTTAAGCCAATGCGAGTTTTTATAGTCCAACAGGTTGAGAGCGCTAGCAACAAGACTCATTAATCATGATATATCTTTCAAAAATCAAAATGATAAATAATACTATTTCATACGAATTAAAAAAATTTGAAAAATTGTTTTATTAGGGTTTGTTTCGTGCAAAATATCCTTTAAAATATATATTATATATCTTTTTTCTAAAAACAATATTTGATTCCATATAAAGCAAAATAAATATATTCAAATATATACAATTTTAAAATTACCATTAATATTTTTATTAAAATAACGCTCTATCATTAATACTTTCGATATGGATATGACTCTACGTCGGCGCTACTATACTATTCCTAGTCTATCCGAACTCACGAGTATTCCACGTGACTCCTCGAGCCGGCTTACTCCTCAACTTTCTCTTCGAACTTTTCATTCAAGATTTCCTTTCTAAACACTCATGTTTACTAAATATTGAGTGAATTATGATCAATGTTGGATAAAATTTAGAAGATTGAGTCCTTTAATCTACTATCAATCAATCTTTGCTAACTTTTATTGCTAATCATTTCAATCTCTTTTCCACCAAAATATACTTTGCTTTAGCTGTAAGTGAAATAGATATATGAAATGTCCTGAATGGTGATGGGAAGATGGATCGTGTGGCTAACAAATCCACACACACACACAAAAAATTGATTTTGACTTGATTGGAACAGTCAATATTTAAGCTATTTTAGTGAATTATATTAAAACTAAATATTTGCCAAATATGTCGGATTAATAATAATAATAATAATAATAATCGAAATATCTGAATTCATTTATGCGAACTTGTCGCAGAAACCGTCCGTGTTGTTCGGACTTCGGATCTTGAGTGATCGTGCGAACTGAGTTCGGTAGAGATTCGCGCCAAACGAATGCGACGGTGGGATTTTCGGATCCATTCTGCTGTTACATTATCGATCGTAGCGGTTGTAACGGACGCTATACCGGATATGCCGATTTTAGAAGGTGGTGAGTGTCACAGTTTTTCTGTTATAATACCCGCACAGCCGCTGCGCTCGTGTAACACTCCCCTCTTCCCCTCCCTGATCTCGTCCGATCGATGGGTCTCAAGACGGAGAACGGATCGGCGGCGTCCGGATTCAAGTTCCTCATTTACGGCCGCACCGGCTGGATCGGCGGCTTGCTGGGCCGCCTCTGCACCGAGCGCGGTATCCCCTTCGCCTACGGCGCTGGGCGTCTTGAGAACCGCGTCCAGCTCGAGGACGACATAGCCGAAAACTCTCCTACCCACGTATTCAACGCCGCCGGAGTTACTGGTCGCCCAAACGTCGACTGGTGTGAGACCCACCGGGCGGAGACCATCCGAGCCAACGTCGTCGGCACCCTCACTCTCGCCGACGTCTGCCGCGAGCGTGGCCTAATTCTCATAAACTATGCCACCGGATGCATCTTTGAGTACGATGACAAGCACCCTCTCGGCTCCGGCTTCGGTTTCGTGGAGGAGGACACGCCTAACTTCGTCGGTTCCTTTTACTCCAAGACCAAAGCTATGGTATGTGATGATCCCATTTTTCTCATGCCTCACCAATCGTTGTAGATCTTACTTCCTCCTAAGTGATTGATTTAGATCTTATGTTCGGATCTTGATTCAAAGGTCAGTATATGGCGTTTAGTTAGCTTGGGATTACTAAAAGGGGCATTTTGATGTGAATGCGTATGTCACAAGGGACAAATTCGCGAAGATCTTGTGTTTGAAAATGTCGGTAGGCAGTATATGGTAGCTAAAACTGTTTCCTGCTAGAGATCTAATCGGCTCATTTACTAGAGAACTTTTATTCTGCAGTCATCGGATCATTTGACTACTCAGAAACTTTTGTCTTGCAGTCGATCCATTAACATCTAATGCAATTGTAGCATTAATCTACCTTAGAGAATGATGAATGTTTGAGGATTTATCTGCAGCCATAAATTTATCTCGCGGAATAAATTGGTGCAAAATGATTGGGAATTTCTTTTTCCTATCATCTTAACGTGCCTAAAATCTGGATCTGTTATTCTTACCATATTTAAGTTGCTTCGGAAAGCTTGGGTAGAAAGGACAAATATGATTCTAGGAAAATTTGACATATGCCACTGCTATTCCATCGGCGGCGGGATATATACTTCCATGGACACGTGATTATTTCTGTAGCTATCACTTACTTTTCTGTACCTTGTATATGTCCTTTTCCATCTGACCATCATAACGATCAAAAATCAAATTCATCATTTCTTACAATCTTTCGTTAATGCCTTCTATCATATTAATTTGGTTGTTTGGGGCTCCAATTACATGGTAAAGATAAACATGAAACATCCATTAGGTGTTAGTTTCGAACCGTGACAAGTATTATTGATTTATTAGGAATTGTTTCCTTTGCATTTTCACTCACTTGTAAAAGATAAGTTGACCAAATAATATCTTATCCATATTATTGTTGTTTACAGTGTGTTATCACTTTCATGGCCTTTTACAGCCTTGCTTCATAGGCAATTATGATTTACCATTTTTGTGCAGGGAGAAAAATGATAAATGGAGAACAGTTTGTGTAAACATAACTGTGTTTTTTGCTTAATATTATCTATGTAGGAAATTTCAGAAGTAAAAAAGTTATGCTTTCATTTCCTGTTTCTTTGTTTTTTCCTTGATTACTATAGATTATTATTGCCAATCCATGATTTATGTATACTATGTCTAAATTGCTCAATGATTTAGACAAAAATATGCCACCCAGTTTGCATTACTCTGATCCCGATATGAAAGGTCAATCTGTGTAGTCTGAGAATTTGATTATCCAATGTTGTTATGGAGAATCACTCTGCTTCATCCAGAACAGAACAATTATGTATAATACTTTAGCCCAACAACATATTGCCAATTGTGTCAGGGCTAACTGTATCAATGAGATTTTTGTACAATGTCTCTAGTTCATACAAAATGTTGGTTATCTCTGAAATAATGAAAAATATGGCATTATAAATAAGATAAATCACTATATGAAAGATATTAGACTTAATAACATTACTATTCACCATTGGCAAAAGTAAAAAGGTGTTGTAGATTTCTAAGAATTTGCAATTGTATAAGTAATTCCACAATTTAAAATGTCAAATTATTTTATATTGAAGGCATTTTCAACTTTATCAACCTCATAATTCAATTGAATGACTGATAATCTTTTTTGGGGTTAAATAGGAGAGATTTCCTAGTTGAAGAATCCTCTGCATTATTAAAAGGAGTTTACAGGTGATCCAAGAAATGTTTTGACATTCACAAAACTTCTCCACATATTGTTGTGACATAACTATGATCTTCTATTTTTTTCCAAGTTTAAAGTGCCATCAGGACCAAGGCCCTTGCTAATCCTGGTAGGTTTTGTCTATAATTCCTAAGAGCACATTTCTTTTAGGCCCACACTCTATGTTAAGTTGCTATGGATTTTAACCATCCATATTATTACATGTTTTGAGTGTTTTCAGTTATGGTTATCCTCCTGTACTCTTCATTTTTTTTTTTCACGCAGTGGATTTTTTTCTCTTGTGTATCTAGGCTTTACATTGAACCACACTTTTGTTGCTTGTTGCTATTCAAGTCCCTAAGGAGAGGAGAGCACCAAGATTTTGTTCAGTGAAGGGGGAGTCAAGTGGAGTAGAGGGAGTCCCAAAGTTTCTTAACCAGGATAGGTTAAGCCGGTAATGCTGATAAAAGTGGGATTGAAATGTCTTTGCAACGTGATGGTGTGTGATGTGTCCAAATTCTAAAGAATTGAATCCATTTCGGTGCCACTGAGATATTACCAGTTTTTTTTTTTAAGGATTTGAGTGAGCAACAGTTCACTCTAATTTACTAATATGTCAAGTTTTAACAGTTGATGCAAAATCATATCGCCTCCAATATAGATAGTCAGGCTAATGATAAGCACAGTGAGAATGAGAATCCAGTCAAACTTGAGCCTTAACAGGGTTTTCTGCTATAGGTATTCAAAAGACGGCTTTGTCCCTTCCCACTATATCTAATGCCGGCCAACTGCTGAATTCTGCCTTAGTTTCTGCCGAAAATGAGTGTGAGTCAAATCTATTTCTTCTTCTGGTATGTAGTCTGCAAGTCCAACCATTTGTTTAAAATGTTGTTGAGATCCTGGGATTGCTCATTAGATATTAGCGCTGAGAGAGGAGTCCATACAGAAAAGAGCCATGCCCGAGCAAAGGTGTTACAGGCCTCCATTATTTTTCAATAATTGCTCTCAAGAATCGTGTTTGTCTAGCTGAAAAGTTTTTGACCAATAGTTATCGTGAATCCAAAGAAGAAATGCTAACTTTTCTCCATGATGTTACCCACCTGACTGAGTTCACAAATCTGAGATGGTACAAGAGCTTCTTTGTGTAAGAGCTATCTTGTAAAGATTTTAACATGGGCAGGGGAGGTCGAATGCTACAATAGAGGAAAGGAAGGATTCATCCAATGAGCTGTTCCTACAGTGCAGAGAAGTCTGTGAGATGAAATTTTGCAAGAGGTTTCCATTATACCAGCTATGGAACCAGGAGGAAACACTACTAGACTGTGACACCGCCAATATGATGCTCACAGAACAAGATTCTCGAGCATGGCATATAAATTTCCAAGTAAAACATCATGATCTACCGGGATAGCCGGTTGTCATGTGGTCCTAAGGATGTATGTCAAGCTAATTGCTTGTGCCCTACGGGAGTTTGGCCATATGTGAACAGCCACCACTATCTGGACTAATCATTTAGATAGGGAGACTTGCTATCATGATCAAACCAAAAGAATCTCCCTTCACCTATCAATCTTACAGATGATATCCAAATGGGAATTTAGTATACATGCAGAGGTAGGGAATCATGGTGGAAAGGGCACTAGTTACTTGAATGAGTCTCCTCCCTATCAATAAAAAAGTTTTATGCTGTGAATCAAACCTTAAAGAGATCCCAAAGAGCAATTTGTCCCAATACTCTTGATTTGGCCAATGGATGCTAAGCTGGGAGCTCAAGTGGCTCATGGGCATAGCATTAGAGGACACTG
>JBAMIB010334291.1:0-21780 GCA_037177415.1 Kaempferia rotunda | reverse complement strand
AGTTAAAAGGAAATTCCATCATTACACTCATTTTTTCCAAGCTCGTTGGTATAGCAAAAAGATAGTTCAATATAATGTAATATTTTATACTATAATAGTTGGTACAACAAGAGTTGTTCAACACAACAATAACAGCAACTAAGTGTTATCACATTAGGTTGGGGTCGGCTATATGAATCCTTCCACGCCATTGGCCTTTATCCCCTGCTATATTATTATTTATTTTTAAATAAATTTTATCTTATTTTATTGTTGCTAACTAAGTCTTTTTTAATCTTTCTCTTCCTCATTTGACGTGCGTTTATCATAGTTTCATATCACCTAACTGAAGCATTTATTGGTCGTCTAATTTTTTTCTCAATAGGTGCAACCCTAACTTTCTCTTTAATATTTTGATTTTTTATCATGTCCATCCTTGTATGTCTACGCATCCACCTTAACATCTTCATTTGTATAACTCTCATCTTATGCTCATATGCTCGAATTATAGCCCAACATTCAACTCCATATAATATAACAGGTCTAACCGCCATTTTGTAAAATTTTTCTTTAAGTCTTAGAGGTACTTTATAATCACAAAGAACACCTAATGCTCTCCTTTGTTTCAACCATCTCGCTTGTATTTTATGTAAAACATTCCAATAAATAGAATTCCTGTAAATTTTTGTTGGCTTCAACTTGATGGATGGTTTGCTTGCTTTGCTGGCATACTCCAGGGATGTCATTTTCCCAAAGCTTTCAAAAGCTGAGCTTCTCAAGTTACAGTTTCTTTAACATTGCCTGAAAATATGTTTCTGTTGAATGGAACCTTTTCTTTATACAAAACGAGGATATGCAAAAATCATTCTCCTAGAAAGTTTTTGAGAAACATCCGCATGATCCATAGCTTATAATATTTCGAGGTTAAAGTTCACACATCTCTTGTATCAGCTAACAAGTTGACTTATATCAACTTTTGAGAACCTTAAGGCACATGGTTCCATATTTTTGGTTAATTTTTGTATGATTTAATCTTATTCCTTCCTTCTAGGTAGAAGGTCGGATAATAAAAGCCCAAATATGGGACACAGCAGGCCAGGAGCGATACCGGGCAATAACCAGTGCCTACTACCGCGGAGCCCTTGGTGCTGTTCTAGTCTATGACGTGACCAAGCCAACTACTTTTGATAATATCAGTCGGTGGCTCAAGGAGCTTCGTGACCATGCCGACTCTAATATTACAATCATGCTTGTTGGTAACAAAACAGACATTAAACACCAGCGTGCAGTAGCCTCTGAAGACGCACACAGCTACGCAGAGAAGGAAGGGCTTTCTTTCATAGAGACATCAGCTTTGGATGCTACAAACGTAGAGCAAGCATTTCAAATGATTCTTGCAGAGATTTATCGAGGTATTAGCAAAAAGAACATCTCATCCGACGAGCCTGGATTTGGGACTGCAGGTGTGAAAGAAGGAAAGAGCATTGATGTCTCAGCATCAGAGGCCAACGGCACAAAGAAGCAATGCTGCTCAACGTAATGGTCTATTGATCTCTTTGTTTCTAAGATTGTAATGGTTTCAAACTTCCCACTTTGTCTCCTCCATTATCATTTCTTGTTCTACATGACGAAGTGATTATTTTTCTATTTTTTATTTTATAATCAGTTGAGGTGATTGTTGGAAATTTTATTGCTCCCTTTATAGCTTGCATTTTCCCCCCTGTTTATATTCCATATATGCTATTGCAGAATACAGGTTTGTGGTATTTAATATTGCTAGCATAAACTAAATAGCAAAGGCAAAAATTCTCTTTTTTATTGATTATCAAAACAATTTTATATCTCGTTTTAATTGCTCTTTATTTTTAAAAATATTTTTACTTTTAACGCAATTATAGTAGTTATGTTTTTGTAATTGTTATAAAT
Organism: Kaempferia rotunda; assembly: GCA_037177415.1. Lineage (NCBI taxonomy): Eukaryota > Viridiplantae > Streptophyta > Magnoliopsida > Zingiberales > Zingiberaceae > Kaempferia > Kaempferia rotunda. The sequence goes on along the minus strand of JBAMIB010334291.1, from coordinate 19,875 downwards.
ATACAGTTGTAGTAAAAATGAGAGGTTCAGTAGAAGTATAAGTGGTTAATTTTGAAGTATTTATATTATAAAAATTATAATTTATAATTATTATAATATAATATGAAATATTTATATTATAATAGTTAGTAATTATATTTATTATAATATAGTGTTGTTAGTATTGATTGTATTAATATTATATTGGTTATGAATCATAATTGCTATAACAATATTGAAAAAGGATTTTAAGGAAAAACAAAGACGGTGGCGACGGATGAGACATTATTCTGATAATAAATTTAAAAAATATTTTCATCCCAATTTCAATAAAAAGAGTGTTTTTTTTTTTAAATTTTTGCTCAAATAATAATGATATTTTTTTCTTCTTTCCTTTTTCTCTCTTTCCTATCCTTTCTATCACGGTAAACAAATCCATTTCAACGGTACATTTAAATCTCTCCCAGCCTCTGCAACATCTGGCCGTCGGCATAGAAAAATGATGAAACTAACGGCTAAGATTCACTTTCTCTTTGGACTCACTGTCAAAAAAGCAACGCCAACCATTGCGGATTAAAATTGAAAAACAATTATAGTTAATTTTCTTTTCTCCACAAAAAAATCTCCACGCCCATCTGCATCCGCCGTCGCTGCTTCACCTTTGGGTTCTCTTCTTCGCTCGCGGATCCCTCAATTTCCGCCGGAGGAAGAGGGCGAATCCCATCTCGACATGGGAATAGAGATCCTGGCGCTTTCCCTCCCTTCTCCCGCTTCCCAATGTTAGATCGGACCCAACCCTTCTTAGTCTTCGCGGATGATTTTTTGCCCATTTTTTTTCTTCCTTTTCTGATGTTTTATGTAACGTCTTGACGTTTGTCACATTCTATGGTTGAAGATAGATACCTGTATCTAGTTAGGACGGACTTGCAATGATGATTTTTCCCCCCTGGCGTTAATGGACATGAATCTCCTGCCGTATTTACTCTGATGTTGCTGATTTTTTCATTTATTTTGTGTATTCTCCTCCAGGGGAGCGATTGTCATCATCTCATCAAGCCAGTACTCGGGGTTTCTTGGAGATGGCGGGCCTGCACATTGGTTCTTCAGCTCTGTCTCAGACAGTGTCGTCACCGAAAAAGTACTCCTCATCCTTAGACTGTAATTTGGAACCTCTTCTTTAAGCTACTTTTCAGTATGTTTTATTCTGTTGTGAATCAAATACGTGGGCTTTCTTATTTGAGAATGAGCAGTAATAATTATACCTGACTATTATCTTCCTTTTTTTCATACCATAATATTGATGTATTTCATCACTCACTGCAATATGTTAAAACTTCTTAATTTTAAATCTATGTATTCCAATGAAGTTACATACTCTTAGTTCCTTGTTGGAGATAATCAACTCATATAGTACTATGTGAACATTTAGATATTGCTGTATGAACATTTATCCATGGATGGAAATACTATCTTGCCTTTCCATTATTCAAACATCACCTTTCTTATACTTCTGCAACTGTACTTCACTTAATGTAGGGATTGGTGAGGTTTAAAATCTCATACTCTCCTGGAGTTTGAGTCTCTGATCGAAACACTTAATGTTGTGCTGACACGAAATTCATCAAGTCGTTAGAGTTCTTGTTGGGATGGATTCAAACAAGTTTTAATCATATAATCCTCATCAATTGACTTGCTTACTTCCAAACATAAGTAAATAGTAATTAAAAAGTTATTTAAAATAAAATTTTAGAGCAATAAGTTATAAAATATTACAAGATCTCTATGATTGATCACACCTTAGTAATATCAAAATGAGAATCATGCATTAGATAATAAAAAGGTTTAGAATATTATTCCATTGTTGGAGTTTTGATATTGGTCTGAAACAATACAATTTGAATACCATATCGTGTAAATTCTTGACATGCTTCTGTGTTGAAGTGTGCCAAATGAATTATACTATAATTTTTTACTTAATTTATTTACTTTTAAAAATAAAATAATTACAATTAAATAGTCAATTGAATTTAAATTTTGTTGTACTATACCATATTGATGCTCGCCATTCTTCAACACTTGTTAAAACCTTATCCATTTAATCCTCATTCCCTTAAATTCTCTACTTTTACTAAAATTTTATTAGTTAGATAAATTCATTTAAATTTTTACACCTATAAGTTTCTTCCACTTATCTCATTTACTTCTTAATATTAAGGCTAAGAAATTACATAATCAATAGCATTAAATCTTGGAAAAAATAACAATAATAACTTAAATTCATCTTGCTGTGTGTTGAAGCATGTCAGCCGGTGGCATGACATGATACTTGCACCTTTTTACTGTGCTCTGCAGCATATCTCTAGATTTCAAATCATTGCACCAATATATATATATATATAAAATAAATGGGATCGTTGTTGGTTCAATAACTTGACTCATGCCCATATTCTACAAGAGGAAGACTAGATGGGTTTCCGCAAGGGGAAGACTACCTCGAACTTTGGATGGGGTATTTGTGAGAAAAGATCTAGTTTGCCACCTGCCGCAAGAAGGAATAATGGATTTCTTGGCATCATATGCGAAAACTTCTCCGAGTGGCCCTTGTAAGTGCTGGAAGGCATGGAGCTTGCATCTGTTAGGTTCTGCCGGAGGTACTATTGCAGGGTGCATCGGAGCAGATGAGGTATGTTGAAGATGGAGGTTTCTATGGTTCAACAAATCTGGAGTGCAATTGTGAAGGTTTGGTGATTCCTTTGTTGGATCTGCCATAGAATGGCGTATGACACAAGTGGTAGGAAGGATGGGTAGTGGTATTGTAGCAGGAGATGCGCATGGCACCTCTTTAAGGTTTGACAAACTCTCATGAGTTGCACTAGCAGTGAGTCAGTGAGGCTAAGGGAGATTAAGTGGAGAGGAAAGCATGGAATTTTGGTGGAAGGATGACAAAGGATTAGACTGAGGCGTCTTCTGTGTTTCTGCAGGAGGTGATAGGAGCTGCCTTCAAGGAAGTGTTTGAAGGGAATTAGTGATGGCAAGAGGTGTTGGACCACTTACCTACAAAGAAACAAGTCTCCCTCTTTGTCGGGGTGCACAGGCGAAAGCGAACTGTGGTCGGGGTTTGTTCCATGGTGGTAGTTCAGTTTGCTTCATATGAGAGGGATGAGTTGCAATAGAAGGGTGTACAGGAGTAGATATGTAGTGTTTGAAGGGAAAACAAAAACTAATTGAATTAGGAATTCAACTCCGATACTAATTAATTCAACACCAAAATCAAACTCTGAAAAAATAAATATTATAAAGAAGAAGAGGGGAATTGAAGTCTCCTTTAAAGCCCCAACCAACCCAAAATTGGAAATAAGCCAAAAAAGGGAAAAAAACTAATAAACTAAAATACTTTAGGAAAGAAATAATATTATATGCAAAATGACTCTATCAAACTCTCTAATCATGACAATTACCAGATAAAAATACCACCTTAGATATTACTCTCCTAGATTAAACACTCTTACCAAAATAAACTGTCTAAAACTCTTAAAAAATAAATTCTAATTCACATCAGTTGGTCCTCTTCATGGTTGTTCTGTTTTTTTCCCTCTAAAATTGACCAATTTCAGTTGGTTAATGAATTATCCAAGGTTGCACTACTTTCACTACTTATGCAGCATTTTGATATGTCTTTGTTGTTCTATTCTCTTTTATGCTTATGGCCCCCATTCTAGTTTAAGGATGCATATCTTTCTGGGTCTCGCTTTTTTGCTTGTTTGAGGTATTTTTTGTTAGCATAAACATATTGCTTTGTGGTAGTTCACTCATATAGAATTGATATAATTAATCATTTCATGTAACAGGATTAAAGTGCCTGCAACATGTTCAATTCAGATGTTGAACCATTCTGGCTGCCACATGGAATCTCATACTAGTCTATGTTACACAAAGAAAAATACAGTTTCAAGAAACTGTTTATGGAAGCATGATTCATCTTCTTCCAATCATAGGCAATCATTCAAACTGTGCTCATCATCCTCAGAAGCATTGCTTACCTCTACATCTCAAACACCGCAGAACAAACTTCTTCTGGGCAATGAAAGAGTAGGAGTCTTGTTACTCAATCTAGGTGGGCCAGAGAACCTCGATGATGTCCAACCATTCTTGTTTAATCTATTTGCTGACCCGGTATTTCAAATTTCACTTTCTTTTTTCCATCTTTGCAATGCTATAAATTTACAGGCAAATGACACCTGAAAAATGCATTCATAAACTTTTGTTATCTTTAGAACATTCTGAGTTGGCTAACTTTGCTCGAGAGCACATATGACACCCCTGAAATCATGCAAGAAATCCTTTGTGGAAATGTTAGTTGCTATTTGCTAATGAATGTACCTTTCATGACATTGATTATTGCTCTGTTAAAGGAGGAATTCTTATTCTGTTGGACGCATGGTGAATGAATGATGGACTGCAATTAATAAACTATTAACATACAAATATTTCTAGAGTCAACAGCAACTGACAGTTTTTCCACTGTGTTTGACCAATATTTCTATAGTCAACAATAACAGCGACAGCAACTATTAATAGTACAATTTTATAGGGTTAATCAAAACACAAATAAGATTTAGTTGAATAAGAGCTCCAGGATCCACAGCATGGTATATTTGAAATTTTTATCAGGCAGTTTTTGCCATTTGAAAATATCTCATCATAATTTTATTGAATACTGAAAATTCTTTTCTGAGACAGTGCATTACACTTGTTTTGCTTTAAGTTTGTTGACTTTACATTATATAAACACTGAGGCATGTCTTCAGTATAAATAATTGGAAAGTGAGATTGTTTGCCAAAGCATTACCTACAACATGAATCTGAGTTAGTTGGAAAGTGAGATTGTTTGCCATAGCCTTATCTACAACATGAAATCTGATAACTCTACTATTTAAATCTTGACAACTTACTTGGTGATATTTTTAATTTACAGGACATAATTCGGCTTCCTAGACTGTTCCGGTTTCTTCAAAAGCCGTTGGCTCAATTTATCTCTGTTGTCAGAGCACCTAAAAGCAAAGAAGGTTATGCTTCTATTGGCGGTGGATCTCCACTCAGAGAGATAACTGATGCACAGGTAAGTTTCTAAGGATTGTTTTGGGAAAAAAACATGATAGTCTATTCCTCTATGGCAATCAAATTTTGCTCGAAAGTAATTTGCATGAATTACCTTTTAATATTTTATCTTTTGATGGAATATAATGAAGTACATTCTCATTTTATGAAATTTCAGTTTTTTTCTTTTTACTGTTTTAAACTTCTAATATGTTGGTTTTGTTATTAGTGAGATACATAATCATTTTGCCGTGCTCAGCAAACAAGCTCAACGCCTACAACAAATTCACATCCTTGCCTGTATAACATGAAACATTCACCATTAATTGGCTACCATTCTAGTGTATCACAAAGAAAATATATGATAATGGAATTGAGATCACTATGTTAATTTCATTGATCAAAGAGGGAGACCATGAAGAAGTGAACGCTCTAGACAAAGTTATCAATAGTGCATTAGGAAATTATAGCAGCCATAGAATGCATTGGATGGATAAAATCCATGTAGCTGAGCCAAACGATTGGGACTGACAAGGCTTCATGATGATTTTGTTATTTTATATATATTTTTATTGTCATATCCAGATCCTTAAGGCATACATTAAGTGAAATGAAATCGCCATTTTAGTCAATTGATCTTATTCCAATGCTCAAGGCAATTACTGAATGGATTGAACAAACTATTTCGATTTAATAAATTATAATATGATGCATCTAAAACACTAATAGTTTTTGTTGAGTAAATCTCCAAATTATTTACCTTTTTTGGGGAGAAAATGGTGACAAAAGTGACCAGTAACAGTTTTATGTGTATAGATTAAGGTAGGAGATTTGAATCCAAAATAGTTCCAAACCCCTTACTGAAAAACTACTCTCTTTCCTTTAGTTTACTTTATCAATCAGTTTATTGAACTTACATGCATTCTGTTTTTCTTTTGTTTTTAATGATTATTTAGAAAATATGATGGGTGAAAAAGTATAAAATCTCTGGAATAAACATGTCAAAAATGTTATTCCCATAATAAAAATTAGTGCCAAACTGTCATATGAAATGAATAGTGACAGTTTTGATCCTCCTGTGTCATAAAGTTTTATGACCCACAATAAAATTAGTGCCAAAATGTGATAAAATCTCAAGTCTCAAGTAGCTGGCATATATCCTGAATAGTGAGATATGATAAATAGTGCATCTCATCTATCATATGCCATAGTTGACATTGACAATATGCATTTTACATCAAATCTGATACAGCAGCAAACAATTTTGCATCAATTCCATGTGACAAAACATGACCTTTTTGGATGATACCCTAGAATTTATGTTTTGTCTAGGTTTTGGGCACCTCATTATCTAAAAGTTTTTATGCATTGGTATCTGATTTATAGGCATAAATGTAAACTTGTACGAGTGTTTGTTGTCCAGCTTGAGTGGGGTAGATTAAGAGTTTTAGGATCAAAGGCTTCAGCATACGCCCTCATGCTCAAGATTCAAGTTAAGGCTTTGAGGTCATGTTAAAGCACGGCAGAGCACATTCTATCCCAAAATGATTAACTACTTGAGAGAGCGCACCTCCTTAATATGGGCACTCTCAAACACCAAGCATGCCTCACTTGGCTATGTGGGCCGAGTGTGGAGAACCTAGTTCAACATTCTGCATTTTCACATGGCACTCACCTTTTATGTGGTTTACATGGAGATTTTGAAGAAAAAAAAAAAATAGAGAGGTACGGAACTGCAAGAGCAGATTCATAGCATGCCATGTTCTATGGCATATATATTTGCGTAGGTTGGTTCTTTGATCTGGTTTGATTACTCTGGTATCATTCAAAAGGATACTTACCTATAAATATTTAGCCTATCTTGAGAGCATTTTATATACTTGCTGATAAATAATTCAAACTTTCATGTTTGGTGATGCTCACTGTTCAGTGAGGGAGTGACTTGCATCACATAGTGATTCATTATTGTTCTTACATAAGTAGTGAGGCCAAGGAGGTGTTGGACTGGCGTTACAAAAGATTAATGTAAACTGAAGCTTTCTAAATTGGTCCTTTTTTTATTTTTCAAATCAGCTGAAAGTATGATAATCTGACCTTTCATATTCTTGGGTTTGTATATAAATCATTATGTTTTCCTGTTTTTAATTTATTTTGTTTTATATTACAAAGAGGTAAGATGGTATAGTAGGGGATAAAGTCTAATGACGTAAAAAGATCCATATAGCCGATCCCACATATAGGGATAAGGTTTGGCTGTCTTTGTATTACAAAGAGGTAAATTAAGGATGTACCAATAGATTATGTTCAGTAGTTGATGCCTACTGCAACCCTTCAAATTTACTTTCTAAAATATTTACAAATTTCTGTTGTCAACTACTACATGACTAATATGATTGATTGTTTTTTGTGAATAATAAAGGCAAAAGCATTGAGAAAGGCTTTGTGTGACAAGAATATTCCTGCTAAGGTTTATGTAGGAATGCGTTACTGGCATCCATTTACTGAAGAAGCTATTGAACAGGTCAGATATAATCCATATTCTAGTTAAGAATTGAATGCCACGATAGACGATATCAATCATCAATTAATACATTTTCATAATGGAGCTAGAATGGTTGGAACCACAGCATGCTATTCTTGTAGATTGAATGGTTTTATGGAACTATATGTATATATCATATGTCCATATAGAGACTACTTGTGATTGACTTACTTGGGAAGATATTATAGATCAAATGTGCATTCTATAAGTTTGACTGAGTGGTCGCCATTGCATCTGGATCACTATTCACTGCCTAAATGCCTACTTTTATAAGTTTATTAGTTTTCACAATTCAATTGGATACGTGGGAGTTTCTGTCCGTGATATAATGGTTTAGAGCTAATAAACAGAACAGAAAATCTTATGTATGATTTACAAAGAATTGTATGGCTTTTGCTAAAAGTTGACAATGAACAAGTTTTCCTTTTCTTGTTTCTTTTGATTTTCATTCTGGTTTCTTTCTTGGACAACTGATAGAAACAACAGTTTGGATGACTTTTTTAACCATGAGGTAAACCTCGATGCATTTAAGTGGTAGTGATCTATGGGAAGCTATTTTGCCATGGAGGTTTTGTTGGCTCAATGCACATTAAATCTAATTTTCCTGGACCGCGACTTCAAATTTACACTTTGCACCTATCCTTTTGTTGAAGTGAATTATGTCCGACTTTAGAAATCTTGGTGTTATGATGGGTGAAGAAATGCAAATGGTTGGATTAGGCCACCAAAGGTGAATCCTGAGCCAAGATGAAAAATGTTGTTCCTAACTCCATGAATCTTAAGTGTTGACGAAATGATGAGTGGATAAGGATTTCCTTTATTGTTTATTGCCCATTATGTTTTTTTTTGTATATTCTCGAATCTATTGCTTTACATATATAATAAGTTAGTTTTACTTATCCTGAACTATTTGATCTGCAATTCAGTTTCTAATTGTCTTGCAGTTTGTCAATTTTTGAAATCTTTCACGACAACATTTTCCAATGAAAATTGAGTGAAAATTGATTTCCACTGATCTGAATCTTGTATGGTTGATTATGAGCTACTTATCAGTAAGTAAATGTTTAATTCTTTTTTTTTTCTGGCAGATTAAGATGGATGGGATCACAAAACTTGTTGTGCTTCCTCTATATCCTCAATTCTCGATCTCAACTAGTGGTTCAAGTCTTCGTCTATTGGAATGTATATTCAGGTTGAGTACTAAATATGGCCCCATAGTCCATGTTTCTTCTGAATCAATCTGTGATATCAATTTGTGGTGTCTAGGGAGGATCAATATTTGGTTAATATGCAACATACTGTTATACCTTCTTGGTATCAGCGAGAAGGATACATCAAGGCAATGGCTGATTTAATTGAAAGAGAGTTGCAGAAATTTGAATCGCCCATGAAGGTATGGATTGAATTTTACCCAAATGTATATTCTATGTAGATAAGGACCATATCACATTTGTTCATCCAAGCTACACCAGTCTCTAGTTTTATAATCTGAATCATGCTTAAGTTAATACTGATTTTATTGAACTGGATTTCCAAATTGAAAAACAAGAAGCATCTTAGTGTTGCTAGGTTAACATGCACAGTTGTATGTTGTTGTTTGTGGGTTTATGTTGCTTCTAATTATATGCAACAATAGGGTTGTAAACAAGCCAAACTGAACCAAACTTTGTGGTGTTCAAATTTATTAGATAAGGTAATTGAACCAAGCCAAGTCAACCTAAAATAAATGTTACTTCCGAAACAATTGTTCATGCTTAGCTTGGTTTTTTTTTCGAGTTTGAGTTTGATTTGTTTAGAATATTGAACTCTTAATCTGAATTTGTTTGAAATTTTTTCATTCTAAGTTTGTTTGGTTAATGAGGTTGATATTAAAAAATTGTTTGTTCATTTTGAAAGCTTTTTTATTTATTTACTAAGTTTGATAAAAGATTTATTGATGAACATAGTTCACAAGCTTTGTTCATGGATATTATTTACTGCTTGCTTCTGGGTTATCTTGTGCCCCCTATCCAAGAAGGTCGCTTGGCTACGGCTTAATAAACCCCCGATTTACTCCCTTCCAAAGTGTGAGGGGCCGTTGTGGAGGGGGCCGCAAGGTGATGGCTTCACCTTTTGCCACCAATTCATGCATATTGTTTTGAACATTATTCAAGAGCTGATCACAATCTTTGTTCACGAACATTAATATTTAAGCTTGTTCATTTAGTTTAATGAAAATTATTTATTTAATTGACGTTGTGTATATTGGATGAACATGAGCAAGTTCTTACTAAGTTGAATACCAAATTTGTTCACGAATGCTTAGTTCATTTAAAGCCCTATGCAATGTCCCCTCGGGGCGGTGTGATGGTTAAGGCATGGGAGGTTGCCACATGATGTCTAGAGGTCGAAACTCGGCGCGGCGCTGGGGGCGAGCGAATCGCCTTTTGCCACATTTAAAGCCCTATGCAACACACCTTGCATTGGCTGATGGATTATTAGGATGATTAATTAGTATGCCAAGTGTAGATGTAATTATTTTTATATTGAGCTCTTTGGTTAATTGATTTGATGTATTACGTAGATGTAAACTCATATTTTGACAAATGGTGGTATGTATTATTGTCGATAACTGGAATTTGTTAAAAAATATGGAATCTCATCTGCATTATTCGGTTGTTTGATTGCAATCTGAATATAGTTTTTCTTTTTTCTAAAACCTCACTATGAAGTCTTGAAATTTGGACCATTGTTGTGTATTTATGTAGTTCATGTAGGGAGATCACAGTCTGAAGCAGATGAAGATATATGGAAGGGAGATGTCTCATATATACTGTAACATACTATGGTTTCCTAGCTGAAGGAAAATTGAAGAGATAAAAATGGATGAATTAGGCCCAGGATCTATGACTTGTATCTATTTGAGAGCGAAAGAGAAATTTTATAGAATAGAAACTTAAAATGTTGCAAGATCTATAAATTCTAACATAATAAAAAATAGCCTATAATTCATGTAGCACTGTTTGTTGTAATAGCAAATCCAAGTGTTGCAATGATAGTTTGTAGAATCCTTTTATTCAAGTAATCACACCATTACTATAACAATACAGCAGTATGTTGGCCAATTTCAAACTTTCAAGTGTTAATGCTCATGTAATAAGCTAAGTTATGAAATGATAGACAGCCAGTTGGCCTTTTAATGTACTGTGTTTAATATGTCAGTATTGTTAAAAGGGCAGCCCAGTGCATGAAGTTTCTGCCAATACGGGATTCTGGGGAAGGGTCTAGTGTTCATGCTTTGCAATAGGCCGTTTCTGAGACTAGAACCCATGACGTCTAGGACGCATGGCAACAACTTTTCCATTGCGCAAGGCTCCCCTTCCATATGTCAGTATTGCTATAAATAACTAATTCTTTGTCAGAAGAAATCAAGCACAATAATAGTTTGATTAAAGCCCATTTCTATACAAGCATTTAATATTTCACTAATGTGGGAAATAGAAAGCTTTAAAGTTTCATTCAATGCTGGCGTTTTGGTTCTTGACATTAATGAGATGGTGCCTGCGCTGATGAGGAGAATAGCAAAGTTTAAAATCTCATATTGTGGGTCTTTGTGCCCTGTTGGAATGAGATGGTTCTAGTACCAACCGGCAAACCTTGTGTGACAATCTACCATTCAAGTACCAACTCGGCTATACCCGTGGGTGGCACCAACCGGCAAGCTCTATATTGATATGAAGTGGTACTATTTAACACTGAACGAGAGGAGGAAGAGGAAAAGAAGAGGGAGGAAACATGTGGCTTCTTGCCAATGTATTGGGGCTAGGGTTCACAGCCTCGGTGAATGATTCCACTGCGGACACTTTAGTTAGTGGCCATATTGGTGTTGGTAATTTTTGTACATGGTTCCATGCCACACTGTATTTAAATTTCCCAGCAAATAGTTTGTGATCAGCCAATAACAATTTAAGATGGTACCAAAATTAGACAGCCTGTATTCCTATTGTTCTAATATTCCCAAGTTCAGCTTGGACAATTTGATCTCCTTTTCCATGGCTGTGATGATGTTAAGACTATACATGTAAAGATTATTCTATTTCCTAATAGCTCAATCTTTTGGGACAGATGGTCTGCAATTAACATTTAGGAGTCATAAATTAATCATTAACAGTGTATATAGCTCAATGTATTTAGAACCCAAACATGAATACCATTCTTTATTGAGAGTTTATACATTGCATGTGATCAGAGTGTCACAGTCCATGTGAAGTATGTAGGTGCATATGTTGTCATTTCTAAGAGAATATTTGATTTTAGTTGTGTTCTGAAAGCATTTCAGTTTAATATTCCTTTATGTTATTAAATTTCATCTGCATCTCCAAGACGAGCTTGACAATTAAACTGAAAATATTGCGCTAAGTTTGTGCTCTTGGTGTATTATTAGATTTGCATAAAATGCTCATTTCTGTTAATCAACGTTTCTGTTTTTATTGTCGAGCCTTCAATTTTGCTTTAAGAGCTTTTTTTTCCCACGTTGAAGAATCCTTGAACCAAAAATAACAGCTGATCTTACTGTTTTTGTCGAACTGAAATTTTTTGCCTTGGAAAATTGGCTATTAGGTTATGCTATTTTTTAGTGCTCATGGTGTTCCACTTGCTTACGTGGAAGAGGCTGGAGACCCTTACAAAGCAGAGATGGAGGAATGTGTGGATTTAATTATGGAAGAGCTGGAAAAACGTGGAATAACTAATCCTTTCACTCTTGCTTACCAGGTAAACAAGTTTATGGCTCTTAAGATTAGAATGTTTACTAAGTGGTGGTTTATTTGGGCCTCTTTTTCTGTAAAATACATTAGCTTGAGCATACTTAGTTAAGCACATGTGCATGCTCAATCCAATACAAGTTAATCTTCATGATTGTTTCATTGTCTCAATTAAGCTTCATTGAATGATTTAATAGAGTCGAGTTGGACCTGTGGAATGGTTGAAACCCTACACTGATGAAACGATAGTTGAGCTTGGGCAAAGAGGAATAAAAAGTCTTCTAGCTATTCCTATTAGGTACACTTGCATCTCCATATAATCTATTCATTCTTCATACCTCAAGAATTTGCTTATATGCAGATTATATATGTTCCAATTGACTTTTGAGCTACCATAAACTTGTTTACTTCTCGGTATCCAATTTGTAGTTTTGTGAGTGAGCATATTGAAACACTAGAAGAAATTGATGTGGAGTATAGAGAATTGGCTCTCAAGTCGGGCATTAAGAATTGGGGTCGTGTTCCTGCTTTAGGATGTGAGCCTACATTTATTTCAGATCTAGCTGATGCTGTTATCGAAAGTCTTCCATATGTAGGAGCTATGGCAGCTTCCAGTCTTGAGGCTCGACAGGTAAACTGTTCCTTTCTCTTCTAGTTTCAAAGTGGAACACTTAAAAATTTGCTATTTTACACCTTAACCTTCAAGCTCTGTATATATTCGTTGTTGGGCATTCTCATTCGTAGATAGGAGATATGGAAGTTCTTACGGTTTCTAAACCTTGCAATTTGGTAGAAAACCCATTTACACTGTAACATGTATTGACTCTCGCGGTAAGAATTACTAAACCTGCCTGTCACTCTCCATGTTAGAGATTTACATAGTTTTCAATCCATGAAAGGTAGGGAGGAGCTATGAGCTATCCCCTGGATGGACAAAAGTGATGGGGGAATAAAATCCACCTATTGTTCTATGAAGCAAACATTGTCTCCTACATTGTTTGTGAGATATTAGAGTTTGATAGATAAATCAAGTTCTTAAAGCCCTTCTAAGGCATTGACTCGATTTACATTGCAAGTGCATCATTGGTAGCTTAATCTTACTAAGCTCTGGGCAAATGCAGTCACTTGTTCCTCTTGGGAGTGTGGAAGAGCTACTGGCAGCCTATGACTCTAAGCGTGCCAAGCTTCCTTCTCCAGTAGCAGTGTGGGAATGGGGTTGGACCCCAAGCGCCGAGACCTGGAATGGCAGAGCAGCCATGTTAGCTGTCCTTGCTTTGTTGGCCCTGGAAATCACCACAGGGGAAGGGTTCTTGCACCAGTGGGGCATTCTTCCCAGATCCATCAAATGAAAACTATTTGCCTCGTTGAATCCTGGAGATTTCAATTAAAAGAGTTGAAGATAAAACCATCTAAATATAATTTTAACACTAATACGTCAGAAATGTGATTGTTACAAACTTCGATATGTTAATGGAGGATATGGAGTTATTGCTGAATTCCATATTTTAGAGCATTAGGCTACTGAATAGAGATACTGTATATTGCATTTTCAGTCAATCTTCGAGGATATGATCTTCTGAAATTTACTACCAAATGCCTTCACAATGTTTTCCCCCTTTATAGCCATTAGATCTATCTGCTGCTAATTGAGATTAAATTATTTTAATCCTGTAAAAGGGAAATTCATACGGAATTGTGTGTTTGTGTTTTGGAAAATGATGGCAATTTCAAGCTTCAACTCAGAAATATGTTTTTTTTTTAAATATGAAATGAACTAGAAAACCTGGAAAAGGCTCAAAGCTCGGCCAGGAGTGATAAAGAAGCTCTATTCGAAACTGGGATGAATCAATAACACAGTCAAACAGACAGTTGAAACGATCGATTTATATTTGAAAAAGTTACTACAGAATTTTTTGTCATCCCTTAACTCTTCACGCATCAGATTATTTCAGAAAACAGCAGAAATTCTCAGAAAACGAAGGTATCACCTGCACAAGTTAAATGTGCAGTGATTCTAAATGAACAACGCAAAGAAACAAAAACAGAATGACTTCTGATCCTCTCCTCCTGGCCAAGATGTATCAGGGAATCTGTTTGTGTCGTGAAATCACTCGCTTCCAGATCCTGTAGCCATTAGAAATTCACCCTCGCAGACTACTTCGCCACCAACATATGCCTTCCCTTCCATTTTCGCAATTCCGAAGCGTTTTTGCAACTTGACCAGGGTCATTCTCATTACCAAGGTGTCCCCTGCAATCACAGGCTTCCGGAATCTTACTTTGTCAATTCCAGCAAAGAAGAAATTTTCACGAGAACCACCCACTTCAGGCTGCAACATGACCAGGCCTCCGACCTGCGCCATTGCCTGCATCCCACATCAACTCATGTTTTATGCACCAGAACAGACAAGAACGAAGATATTATGAGGGGAAAATTTTGGATCATTTGATGTGCTCTATAGAAGTGTGATCTGAGAATTCTGTAAACTAGTACTTTGGTTTTAGTAAACCATCACGAACTAAGATTCTAGGTAGCCTCTTCAGTTGCTGAAGTTAAAACAAGTCAAGTTACAGTATCAACTATAAATTTTGGCTATTCCATTCTAGCAAATACAAGTTGGGTCCCTAATAATGAAAATTTCCAGATTGAATCTTTACACCATCATCGAACAGATCGATAAATGATATTTTATACCAAAATTGCGCCAACAATCAGCAACACACTCTGTGTGCGTGCAATTATCTCAGTAAAATTTGGCACAACTTTTTTATACGAAAAATTGTCACCAAGTGACTAGAGGATTAAAAAATTTCAATGCTGTATTTTTGATAGTTTGTCTACAATTTTATATTTGGTAGTTTGTTCGCAATGTTTCAAAGAGTTTGAATGTATTAGTATCAAATAGGTCTATTTTGGTGAAATTTTGATCTAAAATTTCATATGTATCATTTTGTTCAGTGAAACAACCTGAATGGTCTGAAAAGGTTATTCTGGTACAATGGGTGAGGCAGGATCTAATTTGCACATTTTTTTTTTAAAAGAGGTCTGGTTTGGAATTTTTCATTATAGGTGCGATCTGGATATCTGCCCTTCCATTTGTTTTCTCTTTTAACATTTCCAGAGTAGAAGTTTGGCATAGGCAGCAATTGATTGATAAGGGTAATGCTTGTTTAATAACAGAAATGCAGCTAACATAACTTATTAGTACAATAAGGAAATACAAATTGATGAGGTTTAAGATGATATCACAAATGAATGTTGGCAAAACAAGTAAAAATATAATAAGCAATGAATTATTCAGTTTGCACAATTAAACAAAGAACCAGAAATCATCAAAGGGAAAAATGATAATAATAACAACCTTTAGCATTATTGTTAACATTAGGACTAGTTTTGTAAAACTCCTTGAAAGTCATGATGACATGATCTTAGAGATCTGACCACTCAACTAACAAGCAATATGGCCAAATTCACTAGGAAAGGATGAAATGTTGAAGTTATTAGGGTGTTGAAGTTACTAGGGTATGTTGGAACATGTGAATGTGTCATGAGTCTTATTTATTAGAAATACTGGTATACACAATATAAAAAACCAATACAATATAACGTTCCTTGATCTGCTAGGGATGGCAACTTATCATCATTGGTTACTCAATATGTTTTTTTTTTTAAAAAATACAACATTAATTTCATTGTCTTCTTGGGAGGTCAACAACTATCATCACCAAAAGAGTCTTCTTCAAGCATGTAGACCAACTTAGTGTGAGTTCATAAGATTTATAAATTCTGTCCAAATAGTTCCAAATACGGCTTCAATTGAATTATTATTTTTCACATTCCTGAGTTTTGGACCCCTAATGAACAATGAAAATACTCATGATTAAGAGTGATAATTAGTGTGTTGAGCTATCGCCTTCAACATGGACATGTGGTAGTTATAAGTTGATGAGTATAATAATATGAGACAAAATAGAGTGACAAGGTATGGACATGTTCAAAGACGATTTCATAGTGAAAAGAGTTGAGGGAAATCAAGACTAAGTCAATATAATGAAACATAATTTGATTAGTTTAAATGCAATTAGTGATATAATATTGCAACCAATCCCAAATTGTTGGAACAAACAATGGTTGACAATGATGATGATGATGATTGTAGAAATAAGGCAATTATCTAAACTCTCCTAGGCCTTTGTCTCATGACTGATAAAAATATTTAATTCTTTATTTAAAGATGCTTCAGTATACAAATAGATTTTGGCATTCAATATTAGCACAAATTTTGGGTTAATGGCACGAATAAATCAAGGTAACAAAATTAGATTGAGATCATTCTACCGGTTCCTAACTTCAAGTTCCCAGATCATTAAGCTGGTACTATAGGTAACCATTTATGCACACTTCTTGGACAGCATTAAAGCTTCCAATGAATTTTTCCATCATTATATGATAAATATTACTATCAAGTAACTGTTTTTACAAGGATCCCAAGATTTAACTATGAAAAATTGTAGCATACAAACATTCATTTATCTGATCTTCTAAACTCTTATCTGGATTTAAAGATTTAGAAAAGAAGGGAAAGGAGGATTCCTTTTCTTCAATTTGGAAACAAACTTTGGATGAATAAAGAATGAAGGCAGCTGACATCCTAGTTAGTCCAATATTAGAAGCAGTGAGCTATTTGTGTTGATTCATAGGCTAGTTGAGTCGAGCAGGGATCCCCTAGTCCACTTTTTGTGAACCAAGGGATGGTCCACACTGCATTTGTGGTTGGATCGTGACCGTAATCTGACCACAATTGCTTGCGATCCACCAATGGATTTACCTTCCAACCTAGGTTGTAATTTGGACTGAGCCAAGCAGCTGGATGGCTAGGCTACCGGGCGCCGAGCGGGGGTAGCCTTCGGCCATCTGCTCCGATCCAAACTACAACCTAGGTGAGAAGGTGAACCCGTTGTTGTATCGCAAGCAATTGCGGCCACGATCTGACCACAATTGCGATGTGGACCATCCCTTGGTCCACTTTTTATGGACCGGAGGATCTGGTCTCAGTTGAATCTACCATGACCTGGTTGAGCTGAGCATTTTATCCATTGATTCAACCCTGCTGAGTAAATTTTCTCTCGTGGGACACCAATAACAATTGGGTATAATAGGGGAATATTGTAAGAGGATCTTTATTTGAAAGGATTAGCTAGCTACTGCGGTTGCATTTCGTTGTATCCTAAATTATCAACCTTTTCCAGTTGCTACTTTGTTTTTGGGCACGACCACACGTATCAAGGTAGGAATAACATCAAGTATTAGCAGGTAAATTTTACATAAACTTCTCAATTTCGCCAAACTAAGAAATTCATGTCCTTTCCATCCCTTTTCCTTCTAGATCTTACTCCAGCTAACTAACAAAGTTCACGAGAAAGCCCCATTTCAGTATAATTGAACAGTAAATCTGTGATTAGAGAATTCTTTTTAGTGATCGAGTATATACCTCGACCATGAGAACACCAGGCATTATCGGGCGCTCGGGGAAGTGTCCAGGGAAGAAATTATCGTTGATGGTGACATTCTTAATCCCAACAGCTGTAACTCCGGGTGTGTATTCGATTACTCTATCAACCAATAGAAATGGAAACCTACAACACAAGCCGCAAAACATCCCATTCTTCAAATCTTCCCGAGTAACCTGCTCATAAATCAAAATTTCGGCTGCAAAAAACACTCTCACCGATGAGGCAAGACATTTCGGATCTGATTTATGTCCATGACGGTGGGAAAAGGCGGAAACCCTTCAAAGAAAATCGGCAACAAAAAATATCAGAAACTTCGACCGTAAGTGTCATCGATCTCTGAGAGAGAGAGAGAGAGAGAAATACGAAAGAAACGAACTCTTCTCGATAGGAACATCAACTTCCGTCGTCACCGTGCCGTCAACGGAGCATCGCGCCACGAGCCGGCTCTTCGCGAAACCCGCTACAGGAGGTCGAAGCGTGAGGGTCGGAGGGAAAAGGCGCTCCGGGAGGGGGGCGCAGGGGCGGCGGAGGGACGGAGGAGGCGCGGAGACGAGGGATCTGGTGGCCATGGCCGATGAGGCTTCCGTCGAGACTGCGAGCGAGCAGAGATATGAGACGGCGAACGGTTGCAGCTATCGAAGCTGTAGATGCAGAGGGGTCTGTTGTGGGGTCGGTTTTTATCAATAATAGGTGGGACCCACTTTTAAATAAATTATTAAAGTGGGTTTCACCGGTAGACGCCTGCGGCGGACGCAACGAGGTCGGAGTGTCGGACGCCCGATACGATCGAAGTTGGCTCGATCCGTTCCAAACAAACCAGATAGAACAAAAGAAGATATAACAATGAAATTTGATGGGCTCTCATACTGATTGATCGATCAATTCAAATAAAATATTGGATAAAAAACAATACTGTGTCTATTAGTTATATATTTTTTTTTTATCACGTCTCTTTAGTCTTTATCTTAAAAAGTCAAATAAATCTACTCTAAAATAATATGAGAGTCCTTTGTTTCACAAATACTCTTAGAATTAACATTTTATAGAAGTTATCAGTTAGAGAGTGTTTAAGTGAGCTTGTAATCTCTAAAAAAATAATTTATAAGCTATTTTAAATTTTATAAATGATTCATATCTGTTTAGTAAATTTTTTTACAAACAATTTATAAGTGATTAAAATAAGTTATTTTACAGTTTATAGACGGTTAAAATAAATTATTTAACCGTTTATAAGCTATTTTTAAAAGTAAGGGTGACACTACTTTTTTTTTAACATTTTTATTTTAATGATTTTCTTCTCTAAAATATCTATATAATTTTTCATTAATCTCCATCTTATCTTTGCATATCTTTAAACTCTAATTTGTGCACTAATAAATTTCTCTCTGCGTGGATTTCTTTTCCTGTAATCTTCTCATCAAAACACTAACAATTTATTTTTAAAATAAAATATAACAGCTTATAAGCTCCTAAAAAAGTTTACTAACAATTTATTTTTAAAATAAAACATAACAGCTTATAAGCTCCTAAAAAAGTTTATAAACGGTATTAATTTATAAACTATTTTTAATAAGTTTAGTCAAACACCTTTTAAATTTTTAACTTTTTCAACAAATAAAAGTTAATGACTAGCTTCTACCTATTATAAAAATTACATGCTAATTTTTATATCCTCATCATGATTAAATTATCTTCATTTAAAATGTAAATGTCATAGAGTCTTCATTATTTAATTTACTTATTGAAATATTAATTTAATCAAATTATCACTTAAAAAATTAAAATAATATACAATTATAGAAGCTACTCTAGCATCTTTCTTCAGTGGAATGATTAAATAATACAAGAATATTTTAGATATGTAAAGGGGCAGGAGTACTCATTTGATAAAAGAGCACCACGAAAATGCAAATGATAGGTCCTTTGATTTGTCCTAAAATATTTAAGATGGTCCGAGGGAGGAAAAGTAATTGAATTCTAAAATAAATTTCAAAGGATGAAA
>JBAMIB010333866.1:0-11153 GCA_037177415.1 Kaempferia rotunda | reverse complement strand
TGACAATGGACGGTAACGTTCTTAGATGGTTAGATGTGTGTTCAATTGTTGTATCAAGTATAGAGTACAAGTAAAATTAACAAATATGAGAAATACATTAAAAAAACATGATTAACCATGTCACGTAACATCAAACATATACATTAAAAAAATTATTTTATGTTGTTCATAGAGCCTACTCCTAATGATCTATGACTCATCTAGTAAAAAGATTATACTATAGTTATCTTTTGACAGGATGTATTAGAGTGTACCACTCCCACTCCCAACCTTAGGAATAAATCACTTAAAAGTTAATTTAAATGAAAATATGAAGATCTTAAGTTGAAACCTTCAATCTTTTCAGAGTCTATGGAGATTTTTGTGTATATTATTAGCATAAGGTCAGAGGAGTATTTAAATATTTTTAATGTAACTTTGTAAGGTACAAAAATTTTCAATTGTGATAAAAGATGATATTAGCTCACCGGAACAATGATTTCTAAGAACTTATATAGAAAGGTCTCCGATGCTCAATTTGTGTACGGTTCCAGTTGATTAGAATGACCACCAAATTAACTAATTAGACACAGGTTACTGTTGGACAGTCATTCATCAACTATATAAATCTTTACCCAATCATTGCTCAAGCCTCCAATTGACTTGAAGGAACACCCAATCGACTATTGCTCAAATTGAATATTTTTATTCATTGAACTCTTGCACTTGGCTTACTTTCTCGTAAGCTTGCATTCTCTACAACTAAACTAAGTCAAAAACTTAGGACCAATAGCCGCATTGTCTACAACTTCGGACCAATAGCCATAAAGTTGAAAGCTTCAAACCAAGCTACTAAGTAGTATATATCCTTACCTAGATAAATATATCATCCCTAATGATGCTTTCCAAAAGCACAAACCCCAATATTATATTTCGCACACATAATTTCTCATGTTATCATTCCTCTAAGTCTTCAACCTATCATCCTCGCCGTGAGTCCACTTTGGTCATACCTCTAGTTAATCAAATGCACCAAGCTCCCTGATATTGCTATGTGTCATCTAATCCTCCATGCCTACAAGTGCATCTCACTTTGGATGTCCTCAATTACACAGGCCTTTGATCCATGGCAAGCTCCACAAATTAGATCCATGTCATTTGATACTCATCACCTTCTAAGTCTACCTTATGCTAGGACTTTAAGCCATTGAAACCCACAACCTCATGATTGCATGGACAATCTCTTAATGCTCCTCTTCATAGAGTGCCTTCCAATCTCCTTCAAAGCTCCAATGCTCATTCTGAACCTTCAAGCCATTGAGCATCAACCAACTCAACCTCATTGAGTCAACAAGAAATGCGAGTTCCATAAGCACTATACCAAGTTCTTATACACTTGATGCACACATAAAAACACAAGTAAAACTATGTTAAGCCCGTTTCCAAACATATAAAAATAACTTGATCAAACTCGAAGCATCATTTCCCAACATGTATATCAAGTAAACTGCAAAACCTTTGAAGAAGTTTAGGGAGGATTTCAATGCATCCTATGAGGTTTTCCAGTATGTCTCATACCTTAGGATTTAGGGATTAGGGTTAGGTTTTAAAATTTAGGATTTAGAGTAGATTGTTATGGTTTCAGATAAAAATCTAAACATTTAATCTAAACTAAAAGAGTGGTTTCACATAACTGAAATTCTAAAGAAATTCAGATCGATTCAATTTAAGTTTTGAATTTGGCCCGTGCAAAGCACGTGACCATTGGATTCGAGTCTCCAGATTCTAAATTCAAAATTAGAAAATTGCAAATTGAACCGTGTGCACGAATCATAAAGCTGGATGGTCTCGGTCTATAAATTGATCCTGGATCATGAGCTTATACCATCCCGCCAAACTTCTTCAGCTCTCCGTTCGTTCTATTGATCCTTCTCGATCCCCTCCTCCTTCGAAATGGTTCGCTACCTGTCTCGATCTCTTGATTTCGATGCAAGGGATTTCTCTGATGCGATTTTTTGTTCTCTATTCCTGCTTCAGGTTGTCGCTCAGCGTGTGAAGGAAGCGGAGATCACAGAACAGGATTCACTGCTTCTGGTAACTTCATTGATGAACTCATCTTCCGATTTCACTGCCGATTTCTTCGAAACCAAGCGCATTTCTCTTTACTGTTATCTTGGCTTGAACGGATTTGCACATTTGATTGTGCATCGGAGGATTCGTTCGGTTCTGTAGATCAGATCGCAGTTCCCGGATGCCTCTTTTTGAAACGCTAACAGTGAAAGCACTTGAGATCATTAGTGGACTTCAATTCGTTTCTAGAAGGTTTCTCCATTGATTGGGTTTTGTTTTCTGAAATAAAAAAATTAGGGCGAGACGCCAAAATTTGACTGGGATTTGTTTGTCGTTCGATTCTTAAGCTTAAAGTATGAAGCAGTTGTTGAAACTTATGTGCTTTAGATCGGTAGTATTCGATGTCTCATTCGAGTTATCTTCCAGATCTATATACATTTGTTAACGTTGCCCAATCATACTTCGAATTCGACTTGAGGTCGCCTTTGTTGGAGGAAATCTTACTGTGATTTGGAACCACGATGTTAAGTGGAGTATTTACGATTTAACTATGGATGAATACCTTGAGGTTTATAAGCGCTCGTTCACATTTTGGAAACTTCATTCTTAGCCATTTGTTTAATGCGTTGAAATGCTTCGGGATTTTACTTTCTTATTACTTAAGATCTGCAGCAGCATATAGTCGATCTTACAATCTCTTCTTCTTTGCTTCAAATTGTGTTTCTATTTACCTATGATCTGTGGAGTTAAAAACAGACCAGAAACCTACTTCGCATAGCCATATTTAACATCAGCTATATCAGAGGCCTTTTTCCAGAGAAGTACTTCAACGACAAATCAGTTCCTGCCCTAGGTCATCACTTTCCCGCCAAACTTCTCCTTTTTTCTTGATGAAACTTAAGGTTAAGAGATTTAGTTGATGTGATCTTGTCATAGAGATGAAGATTAAGAAGCTTATGCCCATGGATGCCGAGTCCAGAAGGTTGATCGATTGGATGGAGAAAGGTAACTTCGACCACTATTTGCCTATGCTTACACTTTCTTATCTGAGTCTGGCCTGATGATTTGGTTTTAACTACATTCAGGTGTGTACGACGCATTGCAGAAAAAGTACCTGAAGACACTTATCTTCTCTATCTGTGAGGACTTAGGAGGCCCGATGATTGAAGAGTATGCTTGTACGGATCTACTTTGAATCTGATTCATTGGTTCCTCCAATTGACCTTTTTAATAAAAGATTTCTGTCTCGGCCTCAAAATATATTTCAGTTTAATTTTTTAGAGATATCTGTTTAAACCCTGGTTGAAATTCTAAAGTCTCTAGTTGGAGACAGCTTATAGTTGTAGAACTACTTGATTAATCGCCAAATTATGTGCTATCAATGTTTATTTCATGAACTGATGTCAATCAACACAAAATTGCAGTTTCATTCAACTATGGTAGTTCTGATGGTGAAGAGGTATGCATGAAACTTAGTCGCAATGGAAACAAGAAGAATGGTGCAACCTTCAAATCTAACATGAATGATGTTACCCCTGATCAAATGAGGTAGGACTTGTACACTGCCAAATTAGACTCAGCATTAAAGTATTCTATGTTCTTGGGTTGATGTTATCGATTAAAAATTAATTTTACTGAATAGTTAGATTTTCTCGTACACTCAAAATAAGTCTGCATTTCCCAGGAGTTCTGCTTGTAAGATGATACGGACACTTGTTTCACTGATGAGGACCTTGGATCAAATGCCAGAGGAGGTAACCATGATGATGGTTACTCATTTGCTAATTTTCTTAGTTTTTAAATATTAAAGGAAACTGAAGAAAAAATGAGATAGCTAAAAGGTGAAACTTATGTTTCAGCGCACCATTCTGATGAAACTTCACTACTATGATGATATTACGGTATGCTCTTAATCCAATCAGAAATATTGGCTTGCCATACACATTGGTTTGCCTATAATATAACTGGAAGTTTGAATTTCTCAATGAAAATTTTTCACCAAAAAAACTGAAAGTCTGAATCGGTCACTAGGGAACATATGTAACTAAGTATGTTTCATGATTCATAAGAATAGTAAGGATTGTTGTTGTAAAAGTTTGCATGATTTCCAGTGTTTCTATATCAGCATATCAATCTCCAAAATGCCTTTTATTTTTCATTTTAGCCATCATGCACTTAAGTAATATCCATAGACAATTTGATATTGGTGGCTAATATGATGTTTGAGCTGATGTTACAGCCTGAAGATTATGAGCCTCCATTCTTTAGAAAATGTTCTGAGAATGAGCCATCTTGCACTTGGGCTAAAACTCCATTGAAAATGGAAGTGGGAAGTGTGAACAGCAGGCACCTTCTCTTGTCTCTGAAGGTACATAGAACTGAAACCCTATGCACACCAATAATATTGCCATTGGCATTGTGTTCTTTGCCTAATACTCTGTTACATAGGTTAAAAGCATCCTTGATCCCTGTGAGGATGAAAATTATGGACATGCTGAAGATGAAGAGGTGAGCCTTGGAGATGACTCGGTGCAGGGGAATGACTCTTCTTCGGACAGTGAGGTAAAATTTCAATTTGTGATAATGTAATTGTAAATAATATGTAATTTAAGATGTTTAGAAAATATTATGCTTGGCAAAGCCCATTGAATGTTTCAACGGATAATAAATTTTTTTACCAAAACAATTACTTCCAATTATGTCTACACTGATCAACCAAGATTAGAAGAAGTAATCAAACTTGATATATGCATAGATTTCATATCAATTCAGTTCTCATATCACAAACCTGAGATAGGTATCCAAATGTCACAATGTATGAAATGTAAACTTCGTTGATCTCAGGTGCGCCCATCCCTTGCAGATCAGTTCTTTGTAGCTCCTGCAGGTAATCTTTCTTGCATTGGTAAGTACTGATAGTTCTTGTCCTGTTCTCATTAAAAATTATTCTCTCCAGGTAAAAAGCATCCACGCGCAGGGAATGGAACTATTTCTGATGGTCAGTGTGACTTACTTGGATGGATGCTATCACAGAACATGAAGTTCAATCTTGGTTATTTGGCATTTGACTCGAAGGATGAATTTTTTTCGCTTTTTCTTAATGAAAATATAAAAGGGATTGATGGACATTCTTCAATATGTTTTCTCCATTGCTTTATTATTAACCCCTTGTAATTGCATCTTGGGAGTCATATTATAATTTGTCTACCTAATGATTTCTTGACCTTATGACATTTTATGTAGATGAAACTCAAGATGCTGCCCACGAAGATGAGCAGGCATCTCGAGTTAGGAATTGGCTATACGTAAGACACACAAATAAAATTGATCTGACGGACGTTCTTTCAGATTTCCCTGACATATCGGTGGTCAGTTAATTGTCCTTGAATTGTTTCAGTTACCATTGATTAAGTACTTCTAGATAACATGTAGTGTATCGATCAGTATGGAATTAATTTCTCTATGTTTTTAAACAATTTGTAGGCACTAACTGAAGGTAAATCAGAGAACACATACCTTGCAGCCTGTCTTAATTTCAAAGAGAAGAGAATTTCTAAATCACAACTCTCCTTTTTGTTCTCATTTTATTAATCTTGGTATTGATATTAGCCATTGTCGAAAAGTTGGTAAAAGAAGGTCTGCTAACCAGAGTTAGGAAGGACACTTACACCATTAACAAGGTTTCAGGAATGACTTTGTGAAATACTTTCTAATTGCATGTTGAGCATTTTTGTCTAACGGATTAGTCTCTTAGGAAATTAACCACAAAACAAGTACAGTGAAGGAGGAGGACGAGGTGCAAGATGTTAAAAAAGTTGAGAAAGTATGCAAGAACTCTCAAGATTATATGTACATGAAGGTAATAATTAATATGGGCATGCATGTGTCAACCGAATTTCCTCTGCTTTTATATTATATGCCCAAATATTTCTTTAGGGGGAAATGGCTGTGGGCAAAATTATGAAATGACACATTTCTATTTGGACTTGGATGCAGGCACTATACTATGCTCTTCCTATGGATTATGTGTCAATATCAAAGCTTCAGAGCAAACTTGAAGGCGAAGCCAACCAGAACACAGTTAGGAAACTGGTCGACAGGATGGAACAGGAAGGGTATATTAAAAACACTGGCAACAGAAGGTTGGGTAAGCAATTAAAATTTCATGAATGATTTGATCTTCTGGGAAGTTTAGATCATTTGACATATGCGAAAAATATTAGCAGTAGATAAGTTGAATGGTCTTTGAGTTGATTATGCTGTAGATCAAATAATTCGAAAAGGAATAGCTAGGTTCGCCAACATTATTAGGTTTGAATACTTGCAGTTTGGAGGTCTAATTGCTGATATTACTACACACACAGTTTTTAATGTACTTTTAGATGCATCCAACAATTACGATTAAGATTTAATCAAAGATCACTCAAGAGAGAAAAAAAAAAAACATTATAGGAAGAGAAAAGCATCTGTAGGCTATTGGACAAACAAATTGTAATTTGCCAATGGCTAACAATCAATATGAGTCTCATCGGATTATTCTCAGAAGTGCTTGTCGTTCTTCCCATTTTTATTCTATTTACACAATTGTTTAACACTACCCAATCTCTAATTACTGCAGGTAAGCGTGTCATACACTCTGAATCTAGTAACAGAAAGCTACTTGAGGTCAAAAAAATTCTGGAACAGAAAATGATGGTACTATATTTTTCTTACATTGGAAGTGCAGAATCTATCTAATGAGTTTAATCCAGTAATATCCTTATCGTACATTATGCAGGAAACTGATGCCAACTGCCAAATTTTAGATACCACAGTCGCCGAGTTCCCTCTCCAAGGTATTGCTTCACGATAATTCTGTGTTTCAGTTGTTTTGGGGTAACTTATTTACTAAGTAAGACGTTGATTGATTTTATCCGTAGACATAAACATGAATGATAATTCCACATTTGGTGGTTTCCACTCGGTTGGGTCTGATCTCACACGCACACAAGCCAAATCTAAGCAACTCCAGAGTGGACCACTAAACAGTAGTGATCAAACAGGTCCCTCAAAAGACCAGGAGCGTGGCAACTCTCCCACTAGCCGTCCTGTGGTTGGTTCTTTATCTTTCTTCTTTTAACAAGGATTTTTCGTATATTTAGTTCGCAAGAGTAATCGGCCTATTCTTGAAAAAGTATAACAGAATAATCATTCGTACATTAATTACAAAGTCTATTCAGAACACTAATTTTGAAACAATTATTATTGCCTTCCAATTCTCCATATCTACATTTGAAACAAACTAAAAATATGAATTATTCATCTATTGTATTCGACAATTTGCAGCCAATTGCTTCTCTGGAGAGTGCAGTGGCCGGAGAAAGACCAAACAACGTTGTCACAGGGCCAGGCGATGACTCCCAGTCCATCCATGACAAGCGTTTGAGGAAGGCCAGCACGGTATGCTATGCTGTGATGCAAGGATAACAATTTTCTCAAATGCTGTAAGCCTCTCTTTCTGATTAATTTTCCATAATATTGATTTTAGTTGTACTCTTGGCAGGTTGATGAGCCGATTCTTCAGTACGTCAAACGCCAGAAATCTGAAGCTTAGTTGGATATTATAGTTGTGCACCTTCAAGAAAGGGTATAAAGAACTAATGGTATAAATTGTTAGTTTTTGGGGAAAACTTTCTTTTACTATGTCTGAGATCGTACAGTCTTAGGATTCTTGTTTGGTAAATGATTAGATTTTAGGGGAAGACCAGATTAGTCTTTCACCAATTTCGATCTTTTACGTTTGCACTCGTTTAAATATTTTGGACTTTAGTACCCTTACTTGCCACTGAACAAAGTATTAGTGAAAACCGCTTTATTTGCAATATTTTCTTTTATTATTATTATTGTTTTTTTTTTTTGGCTTCAGTTATAAAATGTGGTAAGTGATGAAGGAAAAAGAACAAGTTGCATGTCTCAATCAATATGAACTTTACACTTCAACGTTAAAAGAGAGAACTCTATTTGATAATCAGAATAATTTAGCAGATAGAGGCAAAGTGACGATGGCAGTTAAAAAAAAATGATTAAACAGATTGGTAATGTTGAGTTTGAAGTGATTGGTTCAGTTCTATAAAAGTTTTTCATATGTTAACAGGATAAATCGGAAAGTACTTGTGGCGGGCTGCCCAGAAGTTCAACATCACTTAGTTGTAAGTTTCATTTAGAGAAAAAAATCTCTACAAATATGTAGTAGTTGAAAATCGATCGGTGGATGTCTGAGAGACAACTGAGCGTCTTTATCACACTACCATAGTGCCCCCAATGGTAGTTTAGGTTGAGTGGAAAGGAGTTGGATTGGGTAATGATGCAGGCGTACAGTTGGTAGCAACATTTTCATCATCATCTATTCCCCAACACGCTGGCTATTTCACTCTTTTGAAAAAAAAAAAACACGCTGGCTGAGATTTTCAATTCCCATTTTTACGAAGCTGATTTGCCATTTAACTTATATTGTTAGGTGAAATCCTGGTGATATATCATCCTATAAGGATTGCGGAAGTGACGATTTAACTTTTGCGATCAATGATTTGCCATTTAACTTTTATAGAATATCCAAAAGGTAAATTTTACTATTTATCATAGAACGTACTTATTAAAAAATTTTCCCTTCATCATTTGCATACCTAAGCTTAATCAATTTCCCTAAATCAATCTCTCCTTCCTAAACCAAATCAAACCAGGGCAAAAATAAAAGCTTTAGTTATGTCATCAAATATTTTCATCCATCAATTTTTTATAGCCCCGGAGGTCTTGGATTCATGTCAAGTTAATTGTTGCACTCCTAAAAGAGATAGAAGGGGGAGTGATATCATTCTTAAAAACTTTCTTTTAAAAATGTTTCTTTTCTTTTTGAAATTTATAACACAACGGAAATAAAACACAACCCAAAATGCATGTTTGATTACTTGGTTTATAACCACCGGTTGCTACTTCAAGGCTTACGATATGATCACAGATCACTTACGAGTATGCAAACATTGGCTTTTCCTTTATGAAAAACTTGTTGGAGGCAAAAAAAACTTCTTATAGACGAAAAGGTTTTATAACACTTTACATCCGATTTTAGAAATGATTGCACGAAATAATGAAAGGTTGCTGACAGAAAAAAAAAAAGATCGAAGCTCTAACATTGGTTGTCGGAAAACAATGAGGCATAGACGAGTTGCTTGAGCACGAGATGATTGCTTAAAGAAGATGAGAAGTGTGTAAGTTGATATTCTAAACCCTTTGTTTGAAGCCACTTTTATTAGTATTGTTCGGTCGACCGATCAACAGTCTTATCTTCGATCAACTTGATCCAGACCTATTTTTTAGTGGATCGTGCACATGTTCAATTGACTTAACCCTGTCCACGTTAGCTCCTTACAGTTTATCTTCTAACATGTCAGCAGCTTGACACTTATCCTTAGCCACATCATCTAACACGTCAGTACCTTGGTGCTTATTGTTGGCCGTGCCACTACCACATCAACATCCTGAAGTTTATTTCCAGTCACGTCAGATTTTTTAAAGCTTATCCCTTAACACCTCAGATGCCATGCCACATCTCAAAACTTATTCGTGACATGCCATGTCAGTATTCTAGAGCTTATCTAGACCATGTCACTGTACACATCAGCTCCCCTGTCAACCTTTTGAGTCAACTCAGATTACTGTGCCATGTTAGCTTTCGGTCAATTGAACCTACTTGTTCGGTTGTCTAAACTATAAGATCGATCGAACTCACCTTTCGATTGATTGGACTTCAAGTTCCTTCAAAACTAAGTTAGTTTACTAAAATACAAGTCTAGTAAAATAGAGTTAGGACAGTTATTAATGCATGTTTCTAAGTTTAGACATTCAACACTGTTCGATCTCGACTTTGAAATCTGAGTTGGTTTATTAGTCGGATCAACACCAAAGTTTTGTTCTAAAGTAGGAACCATCCTCATTGTCTTCTTTTCAGAAGAACCTCTCTAGGAATTATCTGCCTTACCTTGTTGCCAAACATCCGATCCAGTCAGACATATTTGGGATTCCTCTGCTTAGCACTCAATCTTTTAATCCACTAGGGCTTCCTTTAACTTGATGTCCGGTTCTACTGACCCATCAATTTGTTCTTGCCACAAGTCCGATCCCGTTGATCCATCTAGACTTTCTCTATGGGGTGTCTAGTCCACTCAATCCGCTAAGACTTTTATTGCTTAGTACTTTAAACCCTTTGCTAAACATGGGTTTTCCTGTCACATGCACACTTAACAAATACATTAGATCACAAGGGTTTAACTTTAAACCCTTTGCTAACATCAAAACACATATTTGATTATTGCAGGATAGAAGAAAAGCGCTAGAGGGCGAGTGGTGATGAATAATGCTCGTGGTTTTTTTTCGTAATTTTTTTGTAAAACTCGAGAGAATATGTAGCGGAAATAAAAAGACAAGAGCCAAGGCTAACACCGTTTTTTTTAATTGGTTCGGAGCATGTGCCGACTCTTACTCTAAGGTCTGCACTCACTACGTGCATTCGTTGGGCAATCCACTAAAGATTCGTCAATTACAAAAAGAACACCGATTACAAATAATGAAATGACAATTGGAAAAACACTTATACCGACAACTTGCAAATGATGTAGACTTGAGCATTGTTGTCGATGGAATGATTCAACATTGTGGAGAGCTTTTCAAAGCAGCATGCAAGCATGAAAGTTGTAGATAATTGTCGTATCTTGCTGCTAGTCCAACCCTCTTTTTATAGCCTATTCTGGGTGCCTGGACCGGTCCTGGGTGCCCCCCATCAGGCTAACGTGGCGTCCCCTTGACTAAACTCTATACGACAACTTTTATCCTAACCCAGGAGTTTAGACCACTCCCATGCACTTAGACGTTGACGTATACGGGCCAATCGGACCCTGCCAATACCGGGTTTGGGCCGATCCAAGTTCTTGGACCCACTGGGCCTAGACCTTTGGGTGCCTGGACCCTACTCGAGCTTGTAGAAGACTTTTTTTCGTCCAACTTCCAGCTTTGATTTTCTACATCCCAGAGTTAGAAAAATAGACATAATATAATAATCATAATGATCTGGA
>JBAMIB010333758.1:0-10866 GCA_037177415.1 Kaempferia rotunda | reverse complement strand
AACACATGCTTTAATTTGTTTCTTATTTTGAGTTGGAGTTAAAAATGATTTGAATGTTGAGTTAGACTTGTATCCGAGTCTGGACTTATTGTATACAACTCTTTGGGATCCAAGTATTATGTTTAGATACTTTGTTTCTGAGGTAAACTTTTTCAATTGTTCTTTTAGTTGTTCAACTTGATTTTTCAAGATAGAGTTTTCTTCCTCAAGTTTTACAACTTGAGTTGGATCTCTATTTTGAACTTGATCAGTTAAAGAGGTTAAGATTAGTTGTTCCTTAAGGGTGTTATTTTCCTTAAGGAGGAGTTTAGCGTGTTCCTCAGTTTTTGTTAATTTTTTATTCAAGCAAGATATAATTGTTAAAAAAAATTATAGTAAAATTAAAATTTACCTCATTTGGTTCGTCAGAACCGAACATAAATTTGTGGCTCGATTCATATTTAGACTCATCTTCTTGATCCGATTTGCCTCCGATTGCCATCAACGCGAGGTAACTTGCTTGCTTTGGTTCATCGACTTTTGATCCATCCGAGGAAGACTCGTTCCACATTGCTTGAAGTGCCTTCTTCTGCTTTGTTTTCTTCGTCTTGTCTTCGTTCAGGCATTCATGTTTGAAGTGCCCTCTCTTGTTGTAGTTGTAACATGTTATGTTCGCCTTTGGGTTGTTTAATGTAGACTTGGACATCTTCTTCATGTCGTGCTTGGAGAAATTTCTCTTGTGTCTAGTGAGCATCTTCCTTACCATGTTCACTAGCTACTCTTCTTCATCTGATTCCGAGTCAGACTCCGTTTCTGGCTCAGGTTTGGTTCGGGTTCATGCTTTAACCTCTTTTGAAGTACTTGCAAGAAAAGCAATACCTTTCTCAACCGATTTTGAGTTAACTTGTTTGTGCAGTTCTAATTCATAAAACAATTCATCTAATTTTAATTTTGACAGATTCTTTGAAACTTTATAGGCATCTGTTATAGATGCCCATAGTGTGTTTCGAGGAAACGAGTTAAGAGCATACCTAATAACATTGTGGTTCTCTAGTTGATGTCTAATCATGTGTAGTCCATTTAGGATGTCCTTGATCCTAGCATGCAGCTGGCTTGCAGTTTCTTCATCCTACATTTTGATATTAAATAAAGAATTTAATAAAAGGTCGTGTTTTGTTACCCTTGAGTCAGTTGTTCCCTCGTGTAGTTCGACCATTTTGTCCATAACTCCTTTGCGTTGTCAAATGGTATAACTCAGTTCAACTCTTCCTTTGCCAGCCCGCATTGGAAAGTATTCAGTGTCTTGTTGTCAGTTTGGGCCTTCTTCGTCATCTCCGGGTTCCAGTCCTTTGGGTCGAGTGGCTTTCCGGATAAGTTATCCACTGAAGCCATGTAACCTCGTCATACGGAGAATCACTGCTCGTTGTCAGTCTTCAGGTAGACCTTCATCCTCTTCTTCCAGTATGGGAAGTTGTCTCCGTTGAACAACGAGGGACGAGCGATGTTGTATCCTCATTTTGTGACATTTGATAGATCTTGCAAAAAAATTTAGAGAGAAAATTAAAATCCTAAGACTAAGTCTTGGATTAGTAGTGTGGGAGATATTTAAAAGGAACAAATTAGCTCGAGTGGTATTGCACCAACTTCGAGAAAAAACTTCAAACAAGAAAGTCGATCAGAATGAGTGATTGCACTGATTCTGACATAATTTGAAAAACTTAAAATCGAAAAGAGAGATAAAGAAAAATAGCTGGAAAAAATGTGTCACGCCCCGAAGGTAAGGTTGTCTGATAAAAATCGGACAGCACCTCCCTTGTAACAGTGACAATATGAAACCAGTATACATTGCCTGTAGGCCACTCTACCTCAGCCAACACAGCTGGAATCAAAACCACAACAACACACAGTTTATAAGTGTAGCCCACTCGGCTGGAACAAACAAAAAACATCATTAGATAACAAAACTCTTTCACAACACACACGGCTGGTACAATACAACACACAATGCATGCCGGCATGACTTATATCGCAATACAATACAAGTATGAATAAAATTTGCCACAAGGCTAAAATCCATGAATACACCAATTGAACACAAGTCCAAATACCAAAGCAAAATATAAGCCATGTGAATAGAAGAAACGATAGAAAATGAACTGTGATGTGACATGGGACTGCAGCTAGGATCCTTCGAACAACTCCTCAAACATCCATCGAGTACCTGGCGAAAGAAAAACCATTACAACGGGTGGTGAGTGCGGGTCACTCAGCGGATAATAGATAAGACAGTGTATATGGTCAAATAATACAGATAGTCCAATTGGAGAAACAAAGATATACAGTCTCAAAAAATAAGGTACTCACTATCAGAAGATGCTATGAACATGCACCTACTATATGGTCAACCTACTCTGCAAGTGATACCATAAGTAATGCCAGGTAATAATCAACATGGGTAACATATATCAGTAGCATGTATTAGTGCAAGTATCAGGAATGGATCAAGCAAAATAGGAGTCTCGCTCCACTACGGGTGATACTATCATATGTGGGAGCAATACTCCACCATAAGTAAACTATCAGATGTGGGAGCAACGCTCCACCACAAGTAAACTGTCAAAGGTGGGAGCAACGCTCCACCACCAGCAATACAATAATGTGAGAGTCGCGCTCTACCACAACCAATACAGAATATGTGGGAGTAACGCTCCACCATCGGTAATACAATAATGTGGGAGTCACACTCTACCACAAGCAATATAGCATATGTGAGAGCAACGTTCCACCACCAGCAATACATCGTATGTGGGAGTAATGCTCCACCACCAGCAATACATCATATTTGGGGGTAACGCTCCACCACAAGCAAAGCAAGTGACCAAGATTCCCAGCTATCAAGCTGTGGACTACATGACATCACTTTACGACAGATCACTGTGGGCAGTCAAAAATTTCAAGTTCTGTGTCTGTGTGAGATCACTCTACCACAGATCATTGTGAGCAGACATGAAGTAGTTATCTAGCTATGGGCTACGTGAGATAACTCTACCCCAGATCACTGTGGGTATCCTAGGGTATAATAATCCACTATCAATTAGTTTAGACCTCAACCTACACGGGAGAGAGCCATAGACGATAGGATACATGCAAGAGCAGATATATAACAATCACTATTGAGTCTCTCAACATCGTGGAGGAGACCTAATCGTCATCCTCTCGTAGGTGAAATGGTCAACAAGACGAATCAACCACTGTCAACTTTCTCAACATCGTAGAGGGGACATGATCGTCCTCTTCTCGTAAGAGAAATGGCCAACAGGGCATACCGGCCACTATTGACTCTCTCAACATCGTAGAGAGGACGTGATTGTCCTCCTCTCATAAGAGAAATAGCCAACATGGCATACCGGCCACTGTTGACTACCTCAACATCATAGAGGAGACGTGATCATCCTCCTCTCATAGGGGAAATGGCCAACAGGTCATATCGGCCACTGTCTACTCTTTCAACATTGTAAAGGAGACGTGAACGTCTAACTCTCATAGGAAAAATGGTCAACAGGGCATGCATACAATGCAAAGGTATGCGTGATGCAAATGCTCATGACTCAACTAAGGTCATCATCCATGTAACCTCGTGATAAACACAAGTACAATCCACTACATGGTCTGTTACCACATATATCTATATATATGAACATATCCAACAGGTGCCTATCAAACAACCTGCACGGTAGAAAGCAACACCCGTAAAATACGCTGGACACGTGTGTACCCTACCACACAAGTGTAATCGACATGATACCTTGGATACACACCAAACATATGTACACACACAACATAGGTCTAATCGACAGAAAACCTCAAGTAAGACATAACAACCAGTTGTGCACACTCAACACGATATAAGCACATAATACTTCTAATAATATAAGTCGAACATGCGTGCATATATGTATGAACAATCAGATACTTCCAATAAAACCACCAAACACGTGTGCACACACAACAAGATATATCCAGAAGATAATCCATCAGTCACATGTATATTAATGCATCCAAAGATCCAACATATGTCACCAACAACATATACAGTAAGAAACAATACCTATTGTGCACACCAGACACATGCACACTAACATATGTATAATAAGCATGATATTCCTATAATACACACCATACACATGTGTACAGTACACAATAAGAACATCAAGAGACGAGACTGTATGATAAGGTCAAGCAGTAGATAAAAATACTAGTGGAGTCAAGGTAAATGACCTAATTCATCAAGAAAATACCATGCACTAAAGATCAAAGATCTATAGAGGCTAAGAAAGAAATACCTGCCTTCAATGTAGCTCGTATCAAATCCTTCGACGTCGAGACGCTTGTCCCAAATCAGAATCCTACACAAATAGAGTACATATCATAGCTAAGTTTTATTGTCCTTCAAGTAGAGAAACCCTAATCCTAATCCCCAAGTCCAATTATGAAACTATATTCATTAATCAATCTCCGGTTATTGATTAACCTCAACTAACCTAGTACACTAATCAAATTAGGGTTAATCCTCATATCATCCCTAATCAATCAGTCCTTTTGGCTAGATTAGGTTTATTCCAACAATTAACCTTCATCATACTATAACCTAATTAAATTGGGTTTAAACACAACATCATCCTTTAGCCAATCAAGAAAAATCCTAACTGCACCTGATCGTTATTAAGCCATAATCAACACTAATCTAATACATCCTAGTGTTTAGATCAGATTTGACTATACATCATCCATAAATAAGGAAAAATGTAATCCTTTACGAATCAAATAAATCACAGCTAACCCATTCTTCCCACAAATTAATCGCATTAAGGAATAAACTAACATTCCAAGCATTGATCACACTATTACCACTTCCATTCATGGACATAGTTAACATATTAAATAATTTTAATCTCCTGTTAGTTCATCTACTGATTCAATCACCACATCATGATCAATTGTTAGCAAATCCAATTAAACGAATGCATAATTTGGAATTAACCCTTCATTAAGCCTAATTAGTAGCTCCATCATTAAGTGTGAATCAAATCCAAATGAAACTCACCCAAATGGAAATGCTCCTCAGATACACCTTGCTGGAAAGGAAAATGGTTGCTGCTGGGGCAAACCTACTACCGGATCTCCTCCTCCATGCCGGAATAATAGGAAGTCGTCACTTCCCAATAGATTCCTCCCCAATATCAAGATCAAGCCATTGCTCGATTGAAGGTGGACGCCCAAATTAGCAACCCAACATTCGACAATGCAAGTGAAAAGACTAGGCAAGCAGATTACCTTGAATCCTGCAACAAGATCACACTAGAATCAACAGAGAGGTTTCTGGCGAAGGAATCCGAGCAACAATGGAAGGGAGTGAGAGCTCCTAAGGGAAGGATGTCCTTGGTCTTCCCTTGCAATGGTTTTCCTTTCAAGTGGCAGCAACTCCCAACGATAGGGTGGCGTCGGCGTCAATCATGATGAACCAAATTCATGATAAGCAGCAGAATCGGAAGACAAATCACGTTGGAGACAGAGATGAGGGGGAAGGAAATGTCGTGACCTTTGATCGGTGGTGGATCAAGGCTGCAAATCGGCAATTGGAGTGGCGCCACACAATATCGCCTTATTTGAGATAGCGTCGGTAGAGAAGAGGAAGAGAGTGGGGGAATTAGGGCACCCTGATGGTCGGTCGTTGTCGAGCTTCTCAATGAGGAGAAACGCGGAAAAGGGCAGCTCGGCGATGAGGAAGAGGTGGCTACAATTAGGGCTCGACGACAGTGGATCTGGTGGAGAAGAAGTGAATATCGGGAGAGGAGAGGTGGGAATAGTTTACGTTTATACTTGATGATTATAACTTAGGTTTAATTAATTAAACCCTAAATTAATTAATCATCAATCAATTCTCACTTTTGGGATATTCTAAACAGATTTTTCTTCAAGCCTACTGATCCATCCTCATAAACTCATTATATGAGCTCCGATTAAATCCCAAAAAATTTCTAAAAATCCCCGTGAAATCCAATAAGATTATACATCCAACAATAATTTTTATTTTATTATTATTTTGGACAGTATCTTACAATTTTTCTAGCCATCAAGTGTCATTTGTTTGATAGTGTTCCCACAATCAAACTTCTATAGTTGCAATAAATACACTTATCACATCTTATCTGACAAATGATGTTTAGTATTTTCTTTTATGCATTTCAGGTAAACAAGTATTATGATCTTGTCACTAGCTTCTTTGAGTTTGGTTGGGGGGAGTCATTTCACTTTGCTAGTAGGTAGGTACTATAAGCTATTTATCACTGACAATAATCCCTAAAATATCTAACGACAGTGGAGAAGGATTATAAAACTTACCTAGAAACCCTTTTTATTCATGCTTTCTAGTCTTACCTCAAATTCTTATTTTTAAGTTTTATATATGTAGATGGAAAGGAGAATCGTTGCGTGAGAGCATTAAGAGGCACGAGCATTTCCTTGCTCTGCAATTGGGGTTGAAACCTGGGATGAAGGTATTAGCCTTTTTGTACAATTCCTGAACTTGATTGATTATTTCTGATGCTTACAATTTTATAGCAGTAATTATTGAATTCATTTGCGATTTAGGTCCTGGATGTAGGCTGCGGAATTGGTGGGCCTCTTCGTGAGATTGCTAGATTCAGGTATGTGTTTACTTGAAATGATTTTCACTGACAAATACATTGAATGTATCATTACTAGAAATGATGAAGATTCATAATCTCTATTTCATTTTGTTATTTTGGTATGAACTGGGCAGTGAGTGGATCATAAGAAAAGATGCAAACATCTTCCCTATGTTTTAGCTGGATTCAAAGCCAACCTTGCCTTCCTATCATAATAGAAGGCAAAGGCCTGTTGGTTGTCCACTATTATACCTATATGCACAATCAGACAAGGATATGCATATGAGAGAATCCAAATTATTAGATTTATGGCTTAACTACCTTCATTGCTTTAATCTAATTATAGTTAAAAACTCAAAATAATTGGCATGTACTTGCATAGTGTCCTGTATGGAATTGTGACT
Source organism: Kaempferia rotunda (assembly GCA_037177415.1). Taxonomy (NCBI): domain Eukaryota; kingdom Viridiplantae; phylum Streptophyta; class Magnoliopsida; order Zingiberales; family Zingiberaceae; genus Kaempferia; species Kaempferia rotunda. The sequence continues at coordinate 3,794 of JBAMIB010333758.1, read as the reverse complement.
GAGTTGATATTACAAGCAACATTTGCCAAAGTAGTTTGGTGCAACTTTAATGACACGATGCATGTGAATTTTGCAGCTCAGCATCCGTTACAGGGTTGAACAACAACGAGTATCAGATCACAAGAGGAACGGTAGGCGGACATATATGGTTTCCCCATAATTTGTGCACCTTAATGAACTTGCAGAAGTCTTTTAGTTTGCATTCACATGATTAATATTCATTTATCGCTTGTCTTTTCCTAACAAACATGTCATTATACAGGAGCTCAACCGCTTAGCAGGATTAACTATATCATGTGAATTTGTCAAGGTTTCTGCTATCCTTTAGTTTTGCATTTTGGCATTTCAGATATTTTTTTGTTTCCTTTTTCCTCACCATATGCATTACTGATCATGGTCCTTAGATGAACAATTTTGCCTTCTTATAAACTTCTCTTAACGAGAATTGAATTTGAGAAGGCTATTTTTTCACAAGAAGCAAATCTCTTTCAGAGTAAAAAATTATGGGTTAAATGTTCTATTTATTGTTTTTTGTGAAGTGCATGCTGATTTCATGAAAATGTCATTTCCTGATAACACGTTTGATGCAGTCTATGCAATTGAAGCAACTTGCCATGCTGGAGATGTGGTGTGTATATCTACTTCCCTCATTTTGCAGGTATTCTTATGATTTACGAATGATTTTTCAATTTGATTTGACAAGGTTGGTTGTTATAAAGAGATCTATCGAGTGTTAAAGCCTGGTCAGTATTTTGGCGTATATGAGTGGTGCATGACTGACCATTACGATGCCAATAATGAAATTCACAAACAACTCAAGGCTGAAATCGAGCTTGGAGATGGACTTCCGGATATTAGAACTACAAGACAATGTCTTGATGCTTTGAACCTTGCAGGGTTTGAGGTAAATAAAAAATGTGGCTTCTTGTATCCGTATAACCCTATTTGCCAACATTTGTGCACTCATCATGTTCTCTTTTAGGTTATATGGGCGAAGGATCTTGCATCCGATTCTCCTGTACCTTGGTATTTGCCTCTGGATACAAGTCGATTTTCAATAACTAGCTTCCGTTCGACAGCTGTTGGCCGGTTTATTACAAGAACTATGGTACAATCTTTTTTATTTTCTAGATTTTGTTACATTTCAAACTGTGTTTTATTATAGTAATTGTCATCCTACTTTACAGCTTAAGATACTGGAATTTGTCAGAATTGCCCCGACAGGAAGCAGTAGAGTTCAATCATTTCTTGAAAAGGCAGCTGAGGCGCTCCTGGCAGCAGGAAGGTAAATAAACTTATCATATTCCAAAATATATATTTTGCATATGATGAGTTGTGGAACGAAACTTCATATTATTTTGATGTTAGCATAGTCAAGACTACTTATTATGTTATACATTTCTTCTTTACGACAAATTATTAAATCTTACACATTGACACTCTCTTTTGTTTGACTGTTGCAGGATGGAGATTTTCACACCAATGTACTTCATTTTGGTGAGGAAGCCTCTTTCAGATCACTAAGAAAGACATAACTATGAAGCATGTATTTTCTTAAGTGAGTTTCTGGTTCTGCTCTAGCATATATTTTGTTAAGTGAGTTTCTAGTTATGCTTCAATATGTATTTGTTAAGTGAAGTTCTGGTTCTACTTAGCATGTATTTTGTCAAGTGAGTTTCTGTTCTGCTTTAGCATTTGGAAAAAGTATTATAAATTAGTCAACAATGGAAGTTAGAACAATTTAAGCTCTTCGAAGCGTGTAATAAATCTAGTGTAAAATTTCCTTCTCCTTTAGCGTTTGAGTTTTATAAAAGTCCTTTTTAGTTAGTTATGGGAGCCTACATATGGTCTTATGCTTGTGGGTATTAGATAGAATGTTCATATTATTGGATAATCTATCGGAGATTTTAAAAAAATTAAGTAAATTGAAATTATATCAAATCAAATTCAACTTATCTGTTTTTTTTTAAATTCAACTTATCTGTTGAGATGACCTGAGCAGATAATCTCAGGCTACCAGCAGAGCTGGTTTCTGCAAAGTGTCGAACGAGTGCTGAGTGTCGATCGAGCGCCGAGTGAGTTTATGAGGATTCAAAAATCGAGAGGTCTAGGTATGTGTTCAATGCAGTCTCCTTAAAGCAGATTCACCCACCTCCGACGGTGTTGTGAGGTTGGATTTGGGTTATATGTTTCCTAGGATACAATGACAAACCGTGAGTCTCCACCGACTACTGGTGGTCAAAGCAAACTGAATAAGTACCTAAATGCTATCACGAGTATTCTATTAAGTAAAAAATGCACGACAGAAAGGAAGAGAGAGAGGGGGGAGGTGGATGAAAAGTTTTTTTAAAATCTTTCTTATATTCGTATGTTTTTGCTCAAGATTTTTTATGCATGTTCCCTTTTATAAGGGGGCACCACTAATGAAACAGAAAAACGAAAAAGAAACTTCTATTTCACCAAATAAACATCAAATATTTCAAAAGTTGATTTTAGTTTCTCATGAGTTTCATTAGTGCATCCTTTTTTTTTCATTCACATTTTTTTTCAACACTCCCCCATATGAATGGAAATAAGATATGTAATAGCATGCAGTAGTTGAGTCAGTATAGGATAGGTAGGTTTTATCCTTTGAACATTCTCTTGTGAAAATTTATTTTCTTACTGGTTGACAGTAAACACAATATCCCTTGAACTGTTTTGCCGTCTATGTACATATTAATATATCTCACCCAGAACTCTTCTTGATACATCTCAATTCTCATGAGTGTGTCGGTCCTTAGCCACGAACATGCCAGGTTCTGTGAGAAGCTCTAAGAATTTTACCTCCAATTCTCTTCGAAGCGGACCTACTTCTTTTCTCACATAAGTGATCTCTTAAGAATATTCCATATTACTCTACTGGATTATTAAAAGTCGTGTGCTTAACCTTCATTCTTCACTGATTCATTGGGTTTTTTTCTCTGTTTGTCCCTTTGAACCTAGTTCTTGGGAATCAAAGAATTATCGTATCCATTTAGCCTCTTCATCACATTTGTCAAGAGTTACAAACTCAGATTCCATCGTGGATCTAGTTAATACGGTTTGCTTAGAAGATTTCCATGAAATGGTAGCACTTCCCAGAGTGAGTACATATCCACTCGTAGACTTAAAGTTTTTTTATAACAAATATCCAACTCGCATCACTATATCCTTCAATCACAGCAGGATATCTCATATAATGTAGTACATATTCACTGGTATACCTTAAGTACCTCAATACTCTTGTTATCCCTTTCCAGTGCTCAACATTAGGATTACTCATGTATCTACTCATTTTACTTACTACATAGGCTACATTTGGTCATGTACAACTCATCAGGTACATCATACTTCCAATCACTCGAGAGTATTCTATCTGAGAGATACTTTCTCGTCGATTCTTCGATAGATGTTGACTTATATCTATTGGTGTTCATGCCAATGCAGTATGATCCTTAGTGAATTTCTCAAGAATCTTATCCACGTAATGAGACTGACTAAGAATAAGTACTTCTGTTCTAAGAATTTTGACTCCTACAATCACATCAGCTTGGCCCATGTCTTTCATGTCAAATTTTAAGTTCAACATGTCCTTAGTGGATTTAATTATTTTATCATTATTCCCAATGATAAGTATGTCATCTACATATTGGCACAAGATAACATAGTCATTCTTTGCAGATTTCATGTAGACATATTTATCACATTCATTGATTTTGAATCCACATTCCTTCATAGCATTGTCAAATTTCTCATGCCACTGCTTTGGTGCT
>JBAMIB010333652.1:0-11156 GCA_037177415.1 Kaempferia rotunda | reverse complement strand
GTAATGAGAAAATATTCCAATAATACGCTGCAGATGAGTCTCGAACTCTAGATCAATAATTGATTAATGAAAAAATTCAATAATACCCGCAACTAAAGGATATTAACGTAATTTCATCATAAGTTTCACCAAATTAATTAAAAATTAATTAATATTAAGGTTATATTCTTAATAATATAGTAAAATATTCTAAAAAAAATAAAATAAATATAAATGTTAAGAATAACAGCCTTCACAATGGGAGGAGGGAGCTCCCTCCCATAGCGGAGGGAACTCCTTCAGTTTATTTTTTTCAAGGAGTGGCCCAAAAGCCCATTCGCACTTTCTTTTCGCAGCCACCGGCCCATCGCCTTCCTCCTCTCGTTCGTGCGCGATCTCCGGCGGCGATCGATCGAGTGCAGAGAGTACTCTCCTGGGTTTCGACGTCCAACACTCCCCAATTCCGATAGTTGGAGTGGCGGAGACTGGAGAAAGGAGAGTCGGAGATTAAGGCTTGCCTTACTTCGCAAGTACACGGTTTTTTGCCACAGCATCATGTGGATCCGTCGAGGTCTTGCTCTCCTCAGGAGACTGCGACGCCCGGTGCAATTGGCGGCCCCGCGAATGCATCCTCTCACGGGCACGACTGCTTCATCGAGTAATCTTCTGTGTTGCTTTGTTCTTACTATATCTGTCTTGGTTACTGAATGCCTAATTTCTATGAAATTTAAGTTTTTACTTGCTTTCTTATCATCATTGTTTACGTGCAAATTGTAATGCTGGAACGCTCTTCCATTCGATGAATATACGAACACCACGATATTGGTAGAGCAATTAGCTTCATCTCTCTCTTTACTGAAGTTTAGTAGGCGTACGTTTGGATCAATCAAGTTGCAGCACTTGGTTTATTGTTATAATGACCTTTGTTATTCTGTTCGGATTGTAATTAACGAAGCGGCTACATGTGTCCTCTATTCTCACTCATTCTTTGCTTTGACTACAGTTCTGTAGTTTTACTATAGCTAACTTGTGCTAGAGTTTAACATGAGGCATACAGTCTTGGTGGGTTTCCGGTTCATTCAGACTGAATCAGTAAAGGTGAGTTGCTGCATTTTGGCCAAGCTAGAAGTATTTTGTTGCAGGAGTTGCCCTGTAGGAGCTGAAGGCACCTTGTCTGAACTGCTGGAGCATCATTGCTGAATCTACACTTCTGGTGTTCCCATAGAACACACTTTTTCTCTGCCCTTTTTCTTCCTAAGCTCTACATAATGTCATGCGCCTGCGTATCACTGAGCAGATCTCATATTCTTCACCACAAAATTAGACTCACTATTTGCCAAATTATCCCTACAAGTGCTGGAATAACTTCCTGTAAATAATGAACTACAAAAAAACTCAGATGAGTTTTTGTTGTCCATAAAGAATATTGTAAGCTTTGATGCTGAGAATTATCTCTGTTTACCTTAGTTCTTCTTAGATAAAACCATGCAGGTTGATTAAGATGCGTGTTCAAGGTGCATAGGAAGGAATGGAATCTATCCCTAGTCCTTCCTAACTAAGCAGGCAAAAACAAGTTAACAACCATCTCGAGGACTTCTAGCAGACCTAGATGTTATCTCAATTCAGCTAGGAGTGGCTGATGCGTTCTGTAGTTCAAATAGAATTGCTGTATATGCATACATCCAGGAAAGGGACCACTGAGTTGCTTGTATTAAGTTTTTTCCACTTTTATGCCAACCTATGGCTATGACACAGCTAGGCACATCTTTTGTAAAGTTGCTGTTACATATTGTTAGCATGATGCATCACTAAATGTTGCTTGGGAAATTTCTAAAACATCTGTTGTTTTAAAGCAATTTTCTGAAAGATGATATTATTATTATTATTATTAGTATTGTTTTTTTTTTGCATTTAAACTGTTTTCTTTTTGTCAAAGAAAATGTTTATAACAGGACGATTGTTTTTCTTTATATTGAAAAAAATTGTTTAATAGAAATACATTGTTCGATTTAATAAACGTTGGAAGTGTCCTGATCAGTTATTTAACAAGAATTTGTTTTCCCACATAAGACGTTTTTAATGCAATGGTTTATAAGGTCTGTACTTATGTAATTACTTTCACTCTTGGAAGGTTTTTAAACACACTCAGTTCTTGTTTTTCTTGAAGTAAAGTTAGTGGTGAACTTCTGTAACGGACACTCAGCTGATAATCATTCTTGTAGGTGTAACTCGATATGGCAATTTCAATTTTGGTTTTTCCTGGGATAAACATAAGTTGGATTTGATGTTGGGAATTATCCTATCAGGACAAACAGGTACTGTGTCATATCTTTTGATACCACGAGTGCTCTTAATTTTCCTGTTTACTGAATCATTGAAACTTAAACTTGATGAATATCACATACTTTTCTTCTTATTCAACTTTCTTGGAATTCTTATGTTGGTCATTGCTTTTATTTTTGTGCTCATTATAGGACAAGTACTCCTGGGATGGGAGTTTTAGAATTTGTGTAATGGCAATCAGACTTCCAAATCTGGGATTGACATATTTTGGCCATATTTAAAGTTACTCTGGGTTATTTCTGAAGAATGATGCACAATTTAATGTTTCTGCGGTGTTTTGGCCTTTGGCACACCATTTTAGGGACCAAAAGTTCCTTGACACTGAACACTGCAAGAAGGTCAATTCGTATATGAGGACTTCTATTATATATGTGCTGATCAGGCTTATATCTATACTGTTTGAGTCACTAACATTGTTGGGGTGATAAAGAGTTACCATAATTTGATAACTTAAGACATGGGTCAAATAATAAAAGGACTTTTAACATTCTGAGTAAGTTAATTTTGTTCATTTCTTGCAGTATACTGTGTTGAGGTGTAAGATAAGAATAGAAGTTCATCAAGGAATTTGTCTTCCTGTTTCTGATCATATTAGAATGTAGAAAGTACTCAGTCATATGGTTAAAGTGCTTTATGAGTTAAATTTCTTATTATTGTTCAACTATAACCTTCAAGACCTTTTATTTACATACAAATACTTTATTTCAATGAACAAAATTCACTTTTTCTATGACTAGATATACACAGTTTGGCTTATGCTTCTGAGTTGGTGCATAAACGAATTTTACATTGAGGAACCTTTTTGTTGATGTGTTTGATGAATTAATCCCTTGACATGGTTTTGCCGACTAAGGCTAAATCAGCATAGATATGCCTGGATTAATTTTGTACATCCACCTTGACAAGCCCTTGCTTGGGCAAATTCTATCCTTTACTAGGTATCATAAGATTACTGAATTACAAGGAAGCATGCTTTAGATAATTTTTAGATCAAGACAGATGGAAAGAACCTTAATGTGATACTAATTTGTGCTTATCTTTTCTTTTTTATGGTATGTTATATTAGATACTAGGAAATGATTCAGCAATTGTTTGACCAAGTTGATGTGTTGTTCTCTAACAATCTCTAGATTATCAAGTGTGCTGTGTTAAATATGTCGGGTGGCATTGCGATTACTTGGTTTTGTTAGTGTATGCTAAATATTTATGTTCTCATATATGAGTTGCTTTATCTAATCATCAGTTGTGGTTTGACAGTATTTTTTCTTGGGGCAAATAAGAAGTTTGTCTTTGCTCAAGATGCTTCTGCTGTTGAAGTGTTTCCTGAGAATGGTCAAGAGCAAGCACAAATTACTGGTTTGCGTCGAATTGAAGATGGTTCTGTAATTTCAAATACTCATACAACTAAGTGGAGAATATTTACAGATAACGGAAGGGAGCTGTCTCTGAAGGCATGCAAATGATTCTTCTTTTTGCACCTTTGTTTGATTTCAAATATTGATATCCTATAGTGAAGTCAAACCAAGCATCAAGCTTTTGTGTTCATACAATACTGGACATGAGCTGAATAGTTCAGTGTGTTGGACTTAAGCAGCAGTGTTGGTAACTTGCATTTCACCCATTTAATGTTCTGATGTTTATTCTTTGGTGTTATTTTGCTGCCAATTTCACCACTAATCTGTATGTATATCCAACATTTTAGATTGTGAATTGATTGATAGAGAGAAACTAGGGCCATATTCTCTAAAAATATAAAATGTGTTTTTTTTCGTGTTGAACCTTTTATTTGTATAGGGCCACCTTATTTCTTTCAAGTTATGCCAAGGATTTTGTGGCTTCTGTCACAAATCAACCAACCTTTGGGACTTTGACATCAGAGCAGTCATAAACAAGTGAACAGTTTTTTAATAATAGTAGATGAATTTACTTTCTTTCCAGTGATATTTTTAACCTTGCTTATAGCTCACTTAAAGGAAAAGATTCATGTAGCTAACTCCAGCTACTCGGGAGAAACATGTCTTGATGATGATGATAATGAAACAAAATTGCTCATAGTTCATTGTCCACTTTAGTCTTATATGCTTGCAGGGAAAACTAGACGAGGCTGAGAGATTCTTCCAGGCAGCATTAGAGGAGGCCAAAAAAGGATTCGGGGAAAAGGATCCACATGTTGCATCATCATATAACAATCTGGTATGTGCAGTATTTCATTTTTATTTGAACTATTCTTAAACGTGCACATCCAGTTTAAATAGACCCTTCAATATAATTCAGGACAGGTCCTTTTCATCCATTTACAGAATCTCTCCTGCCCCAACCCTGGGCATTTATCGTCCACTGAGAATTCATTTTTTTTACATAATCAGCTATGGAGTTGGCAGATGGCAGGACGTTTTGTGCAACATGGATGGTAATGTATGCTATGAAAGACGGGCCTTGTCAATCAGCCTGTGTTTCATCATGCAAGAACTAGCTCTATTTTTTGTGCCAAAAATAGCAGGGATGGTTCCAGTAAACCGAAATTCACTTATAAAAACAGAAGAAAACAAATAGAGAACCTCACTCTTATCTCTACTGGTTTTCTAGTTTGTGATAAATGCTAAGGGTCTTACTAGATGTTTCAATGGCCGTAAAAGGGATGCCATCCCTCATGTGGTGGGTTCTTCATTTTGGCTAGTGAACCGGATAATTAACTTGTTCTATAACTACCTTGGTTAGTATACCACCAGACAGAATTAAATTAAAGAGAAAATTTGCCACTATAATTTTACTATTGTATCATACTCTCTTGTTTATTCCGAGTTCATCAGTAGCTATTTATTTTAATGACAAATCTAAGAGGAGCCAATTGTCTTGAAATAACTTGGAGTGCAACGGGTTTGACTTTGTTCTTTGGATGTATCTTCTTGTCTTCTTGATATACTAACTGAATCCTAATGATGATAATTGATTGCCTCTTTCAACATACAGCCTCTATTTTACTTATGTCGATGGTTGCCTACCAACTTAGTCATCTATTCATGTAGGCAGAACTGTACAGGGTCAAGAGGGAATATGCCAAAGCTGAGCCCTTGTATATTGAAGCAATTAGCATACTCGAAGATTCTTATGGGCCTAATGATATCCGGTATGGTCTGTTTATCTTTTTGGTTTTCACTTTTATATATTCTTTCCTCAAAAGATCTATGTTTTAAAGAATATTATTTCCTGGAAGGCATTGCAATTGACAAGAAAGCAAACAAATGCAAAAAAAACCTTATTTATCTATTTCAACTTATAGATTTTCTCTATTTTAAACAAATCAATAAGCATAGTGCTTTCATGCAACAATAAATTCACAATGTATCATGTATTTTTATGGAATTGTGAATTAAAAAGGGGAGAAAAAAGAAAAAAAAGAAAAGGTAAGAAAAAAAAGAAGAAACAGAGTATAGGATGAAGTGACAACAAACTGATCCACTCATGAGGAAATTAGTTTAGTAATAAGATCGAAGAAAGCAGGTTCAAGTATGTAACACATTTAGTGGATTAAATGATGTAGGCATGTAGCAATTCTCCTTGATTAGCCTCAGGTGAATGCTGAACTGGCTCCTTTTTAAATATGCTTTAGCTCTTGCATGGTCAAATGCTTGATGGTTTTAGATTGTTGTGGATTGCTTAATGTCAAAGCATGCCTCGTATATTGGATGCTCTTTGAGTCCTGTGGATTGCAGGTTTTGTGGGTGCAAAGGGTGGTTAATAGCAAGGGGATTTCAAGGATGGAGGACTTAGATAATGTCTTCAAGGCTGGAGCTTCTCCAGGTTATCCAGCTCACGTGGTGGCAAAAAATGAGGCCACATATCACTTGCACAAAATTGAGAAAAAGAGATTGCTTTGGTTTAATTTTAATGTTCACTCTACTAAGTACATCACACTATGTAAATGAAGTTACACACAATCAGTTTCTTGAATAAGAATTTTTATAATTATAACAATAATCTAATTGGTCAGACTTTACTTTGGCCATGCATTGACTTTGCACGTTTGTAGTCTTTCAACCAAGACTTCAGACCTTAGTTGACTGTGATTTATTTTTCTCAATCTTAAGCAATAATGATCAAGTTACACATTAGAGGAGATATTGCCTTATGATTTTTATTAAATAAACCATAATTTAAGATCTTGTGATGTCCTCGGTTGCTCAAACACAACCCTACATTGACTGTCCCATTACCTGTCATTACTGATTGTGGGATGGGGATCTTGATAAGGACAAATGAAAGTCTGGCGATATGTTTAGTGGTTCTGTAGTTGGGAAGGACTGTGATAAACTTTTTGGCGATCCTAATTCTAGAGGGACCCATGACAGTCTATATGCTGCTTCTTCCTCGTTCTCCTCCACCTCTTGTGCCAGGTTGACACTTGACCTATGCCAACTTATGTCAGATAGGCTGGTGCTATTATTATTATCCGAGAATCAAACCAGTTCTGGATTCAATATTTAGAACCTTGAAAAAATCAACCTACAGATAGTTACTACAAGAGACAATTGACAGTGTGCTCATACAATTTGTTGGTTCTTCTTTCTATGCCTCTGTAGCCCACAAAGTTCACCCATTTCATCAATACGTTATGATAATCTATTGTGTTCATGCATGTGCCTTCATTTATACGTTGTCATGAACTTATGATTCTAAATTCTGTCGTTTCTTTCATTCAAAAAGCAAATTTACTGATTCTATTTCTTGTTCTACTCCTTTGCCTTTTCTTGTATGAATATTTTTCATCATCTGCCTTATATACTTATATTTACATTACTTAGTTTAAGTTTCTACAAATTCACCATCTTTTTATTATTGGATGATCCAAATCATATTTGTCAATAATCTTAGTCATCCTAGAAAATGATATCTGGGAACAATTTTGTTCTGTTTGGTCTTGAAACAGGAATTGAGTCTTAAGAATAATTGCTACAACTGTTCCATCATTCTACTACGAATAAATTCAAGATATTTATTCTAAAATGAGAAAAGGAGAAAAAGGAAGAATTCCTAAATTAGAGGCAAATCCCATAATTATGAGAGAATACAATTGATAAAAACTAATCTCTAAAAACAACAACAAATCCAGGATTTTCCTACAGACTTTTGAACACTTTACCTTATGTTGGCTAATAGATTCAACTCAAATCATTTAGCTTGTTTTCCTATAAATTTGAATCTATAGCTATTGAATGTTAATTGAACTAAAATTTTAGAATAAATTATCAAAAATATAACAAATATGTTAAATAATGATTATACCTTAAATGCCGACCCCACAGTGGGATAACACTTGGTTGTTGTAATGATTATACCTTAATAATACAAAAATGAGTGCCATGTTAACTGGAATAACATCCTGGTGAAATAAATCATATAATTTTCTATGACCCAAATTAAATAATAATCACATGACATTTGGTATTGAAATTATTTCTCCACATAACTATAAATAGTGATTAAAAGTTAATTGAATTAAATTTTAGAACTACAAGTTACAAAAAATATAGCAAACATCTCATGGTTATACCTTAGTAATAAGAAAATCAGTGTCATGCATTAATGAAATCAGTGATTGTTATAGCATCCTAGTGAAATCAATTATATAATTTTCTATGACCTAAATTAAATAATAATCACAACACATTTGGTATTGGAATTAATTTCTTCTTATATATAAATAGTGTCATTCGTTAATGGGATCATTGATCGCTATAGCATCCTAGTGAAATCAATTATATAATTTTTTATGACCTAAATTAAATAATAATCACAATGACTTAGACATGGACTAACATAATTGGAACTAAAACCTACACAAATAGAGATTTAACTTAAAGGATATCTCTTTTATATTGCTATTGATTTTCGGCTATTTTCCTTTTCCTATCTTTATGTCTCCTCCATTTTATAGTGTTTCATCTAGCCCTAACCACGGTTCAAAATCAACAGCTCGAAAAATCTCAATCCTTCACCTTAACCATCGAAGTGGGTTTGTGGGTTATGGTTAGTATCATGGTTTATTGACAGTTTGAAAAATTTTGATGCCTAAACCTTCAACTTGATGAATTCAATCTTCTATTTGAATTGAAGTTGAAAATGATTTATATTTAAGAATTAAGAGATGAGAGTAGAATGTAAAAAAAACATGAAATGGATTAAGGTATTTATAGATTTAGGGTATAATGGTTAATTAATGTAACCATTAATCAGAAAAGATCAAACAATGCAGATTGTTCAAAAAAAAAGTAAATTGACTTTTGAACTACAGGCTAACTTTAAATTTCAACATTTGAAACCGCCGGTTCACAATTTATTTTTCACTAAAACCTTAACTGGACCGTAGCTATATGGATCAATTACGTTTTGACCTGTCAACCCATGTCATTTGGTGGCCTGTTGATCCAGTTACGGTTTAGGGTCAGATCCAGTTTGGATTTGAGCAGGTCTGGTTTGGACCAGGCCCATGGTCGGGTCTAGTTTCATATCCTTCCCATGAGTGATCCACAAATGAAATCAAAGGATGAGTTGTAGATAAGCTTCCTATTAGATTAGTTTTGTATGACTGTCTCTATTCGATGACGCATGCCTAATATGCACACAATAATTTTAATCAAAAAAGGGGAGAAGATAAAGTGTAATGATTGTTCAATGTTATGCCTAAAGTAATCAAACTACCTAAGAATTTGGAAAATTATGTTTTACATGTATTGGGAAATGCATCTTTCTAAGGAAAGGAAGATAGATGGCTGTCATATCCACATTTTACTTAGCTACATATTTTTTTTTGGTATAGGAATAACCCTGTAACCTATGGTAGAGTTATCTGTTTTGTTTATACAGTTATTATGCATGGAGTTACTGCAATAATTTTTTTTTCTACTTTATTGGCTTACAATTAAACAATATATTTTTCAGTGTGGGAGCTGCTCTTCACAACCTTGGGCAATTTTATTTTGTATTAAGGAAACTTGAACAAGCTCGTAAGTGTTATGAGGTCAGTCAGTCTGCTTTCCTATTTAGTTTTTTTTCCCAGAAAATTGGTGCTTACTTTGGTACTTGTATAGGCTAGCCTCATTAGCCTGTAATTTTTCATGCAACATTAAATTGGGATGTCACACTTCTTGATTGGTGATGGAAGGAGATGTAGAACATAAGGGTGAAAGTAATTCTATTCACATATAAAAGATCTTCATTTGACTTGTTATAGTTTCTCAGGCAATCATATTTGGTGCATTTATTTTCTACTAGTTACTGTTTCTTAAGATCAAACTTAAATCATCAAGATCCTCACTTAATTCTCACCTAGAAATAAAATACCGCTCTGTCATACTATTGAAGTTGCTGAGTTCATTTCTTCTAGAAATCACACTTAGAGAAAAAATGCCACCTTGCCATGCTACCTAATAATTTTATACTTGTTATTGATTCCCAATCGAAAGGTCAATTTTTATGCTTATTGTAATTTCATACATGAAAAATGTCATGTTTATTTAGATGAATTTCTGAACTATTATATTGATAACATTTCACTAACAATTTTTCTTTTATCTTGGGCTTTCTCCATTTCATGTTCCGCTTGGCAGCGGGCTTTAAAGGTATGTCATCTGAGTTATGCTTTCTTTTTCTATTTATGTTATCCTAACCATTTGGTAAACATATTACTGGAGGTTACTAGCATCTTGGTTGTGTATTATGGATATCTACAGATAAAGGGACGTATTCTTGGTTTTGGTCACACAGACTATGCAGAGACAATGTATCACCTTGGAAGAGTAAGACACTCCAATTCATATTTATCAATATGATTTCTTGTATTACAATTTATTCTGTTGATGATTTCTTCTTATTTCCACACAATACATAGATATAATATTGTAATTTTTGTTCCTTGACAATTTTAGTCTCTCTGTTTTGTTTTTTCTCTTTTCTTGTGAACCATGTGCGTATACACAATTTTTTTAACAAACTGTTGCCGATAGCTGACATGAGACTATTGAAATGATAGCAAATCCAAAAACATCTTTTCGCCAAATGAAAAATCATTATGTGTGCAATTCTGAGCAACAGGCAATTGCAACAATGACAATTGCAACAATAGGTCTGATGAAAAAGTTAGCTCAACTTCTTAGTTACTATATTCAATTCATAATTTAAAGAAGTATTATCACAGAAAAATAATCAGCTCCTCATATTTGGGCCTTTTCTACCCTAATGCGGTGCTTGACCTATATGTATTTGCTATTTCATTCAGTTTTCCTAGTTTGACCTTTGATTCACAATTTCAGCTGACCTGTGCTGCCCAAAACGGTGGTATTTACTATTCTGGTACGGGACTGACACCCATGCCCTATTGGAACGGTTGTGCCGACAACACGTGAGAATAGGATTTCCGCGTGCATCATTGTCCTTCCGAGTGTGACTGAAGGAATCAAATGGATTCCTTCTGTTGATCAATGGAAAGTGGAAACTGTAGTTGATCAAAGGGGAAATTAAATGGCCTATAAAAATACTCTAAAATCTGCCTTAAAGCAACAACTAGGGCAATCGGTGAGAGATATCAGCAACAACAATTGCGAGGGCGATGACCAACGACAACTCTTCGAATAGGTAAGCTTTTGTATTTGCAATTCGGAGGAGTCGTTGAAGGCTTTTTCCTAGTTTGACCAGGTCCAGGCGCATGGAAGCCCATTTTTCCAGTAGCTTCAATTTCCTGCACTAGAGTTAGCGCAACAAATAACACAAAAAAAGGTTTATATTTGACGGTCTCCAGACTGTCCGGTCCTTACTTTGAGTTTCGCTGAAATCCTAGA
>JBAMIB010333546.1:0-10341 GCA_037177415.1 Kaempferia rotunda | reverse complement strand
TTGAATCGTAATCATGCCCTATCTGAAAGTGTAAAACAACAGTCAATCCTCTGAAGATATTAATTAAGATTTACCTGAGTGTCGTATTTTGGTAATAAACTAAAATTAGAAGGGTAAAATTATAACAATCCAGAAATTCTGAGTGTATTTTAGAAAGAGATGGAATCCAAAATAAAGTCTGCTGTGTTATTATGGTGTCATTTGACCGCAACGCCCAATCTGCTACTTTCTCATTTATACGACAGCGCATATTACTCGCCTCCCACCTAGGAGAAGAAATCACAGCGCGACAATGTCGACTCGATGCAGCATCCGCGCCATTTGGATCGTCAACTCCCAGGACGCCGTCGTCTTTTCCAGGTAAATCGGCGTACCTTCCGTTTCACCTTTTCCTCGCCACTCAATCTTAGGGTTTTCTTCTTGATCTTTGTAACTTGAGTATTACTACTTACTTCAAACTCGGCTTCCTTCTTTCTTTCTTTCTTTCTTTCTTTCTTTCTTTCTTGTTTCACCATTATGAAGGAGATTCCCGACGGTGGAGAAGAAATGGCGTTCGGCTTGTGCTAGAGAGGCTGATAGTTTGCAGAATAATGGATACAACTTGCAGCATATGCTTCCGTCAGATCTTGAATTTGCTTCCGCCTTTTCAGAGAGGAAGAGGAGGTAAAGTCTTTGGCGATTAACTTTTTCTTTAACTGTTTACGAATACTAAAATTCGTTGATGCTCATCAAATAATTTTAGTCGTCCATTTAAGTGCAATTCGTGAGACATTTGGTCATTTGGATCGAAATTTTGTTTGCTTTCATTCTAGATTGTTCTTTCCTTTTTATATCTGCAGTAGTTAATGATATATTCAAGTCTATAAATTATTTGAGTGGATTTTCTTGCTCAGGGAAGGTTCTGCTCAAGGTTTTGGCATCCGACTGCCACAATCAACTCGAGGATCTGATTCTTGGGTTGATGATCCAATCACTCGTCACATAATATCACTTTCTATCACTGGAAAAGATGGCGAGACTGAGTCTTTGCTGTGGCCATTAATTCTGCATGTAAAGGGAGGGTACTATATTATCATTTTACCTTTGGTTTTGCCTCAACAACTTAAATTATATGAGAAATTGCATGGAAGATCTGATTGTGGAAGTTCGGGATTGGAGGAACAACCTTTCTGCCCTTCTATTCAATCTTCCATGTATCACAGGGTAATGTAAGTTTTATGGTAAATAATAATTTCTTCTTTCCATGTTCAAAACTGCTGTCTACATGCAGTGCCTGAATTGTTGATGTTTTTTCTTTCACATGTAATACTTCTTAATTGATATGGTAGAATTGGGATCTTATCTTTCATACCACAGCGATAAGAGATTGTTTTTGTCATTTAATATTCAATACTATTATATTCAGAACATCTCAAACCTCAGATGAACAATCATTTGTGCCTGTGAAATTAGTTTGCTATGATGTAAAGTTTCTCCACCGTAGGAGTGAATTTAAACAAGTTTTAGATACATAGTGTAGCAGAGAGAAGTATTGTAAAATGGCGAAATATGAATCTGCTATGAAAGATGTTCTCGAGGTAGATCAGGTGTTATTTGAACCAAATATGATTTTGTAATTTGGTAAATTGTTTAAAGGTTATCCTACATCAGAAATTAGATGGGTTAAAGATGGATCAGCTTAAAATTAATAAATTCAATTCCATGAAATTCATTTGGTAGATCTGCTTTCAGTGTTCATTCTTTTCTTCCAACATGCTTGGAAAATAGTTAAATTTCATTGGATCCTATCAATTGGCATGAATGTTCGGCATGCTCACAAATTCTTGTTTTTGCAGGGCAATTATGGTTGCACACACTATAGGGGACATAATTATTGGCGACTCTTTAGATACTGAAGTCATTAGTTCATCTTCCTCCGTAGGAGGTTTGTTGGACTCAATTACAGGTAGTATAGGCATATCAGGAATTTCAGCTAGGACAAAACCTATTGCAGCACCTGCTAGTGCTTCAAGTACTTTAGGTGCTTCTGCTGTTAGTGTAGCAACAGATGGTTCCAGAAACACTTCCAGACCAATAGACAAAGATGCACTGTGCACTTTTATCAGCAGTTCGATACCCTTTGGTTGGTACTTTTAGTTATGGTATTTCTCATCTCAAAATTTTTTGTATCACAATTCCCTAGTTTGAAAATTTGGATGGTTTTCATGATAACAATATATGTTTTCCTGTGGCCACATCTGATATCAGGTACGCCTCTTGACCTAAACTTCTCAAATGTTTCTGCAATCAAAACCCAAGGATTTTCTTCTTCCGAACTACCACCTATAGAACTCAAGCAACCTGCCTGGAAGCCATATTTATACAAAGGAAAACAGCGAATATTGTTCACAATTCATGAGACTATAAATGCAGCAATGTATGATCGTGAAGAAATATCAGATTCTGTTTCAATTTCAGGGCAAGTAAACTGCAGAGCAGACTTAGAAGGACTGCCTGATGTCTCATTTCCTCTAAGTGGACTGAAGAATGCTAGGGTTGAGATATTATCTTTTCACCATTGTGTTCAGGCATCAGGGCATGGAGATGATAAGCAATCTATAATGTTTTCTCCACCAGTTGGGAATTTTGCTTTGATGTATTATCAGGCTTTATGTGTTTCTGATCCACCAGTGAAAGGTTTCTACCAGTTATCAATGGTTTCAGAAGATGAAGGTGCATTTTTGTTCAAGTTGCGTTTGATGGAGGGTTACAGAGCTCCCTTCTCTATGGAGTTTTGTACTGTTCTCATGCCTTTTCCTCATAGGAGGGTAGCATCATTTGATGGAAATCCTTCTACTGGAACAGTTTCAATGACCGAGCATTTCATGGAATGGAAAATTGTTACAACTGGGCGTGGTATAACTGGTAGAAGCATTGAGGTGACATTTTCTGGAACGATCAAATTTCATCCAAGGACAACACAAAGAGGCTTTTCAATGCCCAGGTTAGTTTCTAGAGATATAATTGAGGAAGATAGTGACATTGAGGAAGACGCCTATAACAATGCTCTAAATATGGAGGAAAATTTAATGGAAAAAATGAGTAAGGAACTTGAGTCAGTTGATCTGGAAGAACCTTTATGTTGGGAAGCATACAATTATGCAAAAGTGAGTCTTCACTTTCCAAATGCATATGTAGATTATATTATCTTTTGTTTGTTTGACTTTTCTTTTTATGTGATGACACTTGGACAGTTAAAATATTGCTCAATATATTTGTGCTAATTTCTTATTGCGTGGCATCAAAATTTATAATTGTTAAAGATACATGTATTACATGCCCTTTTGTTCTAAGAGTTTTCATCATTTAATTCTGCTATTACTTAGCTTTTGAAATGAATTTTTATGTTGGGGGTTGTCCGGTGCATATCTTAATGCAAAGCAAGGTTCAAATCTTGATTAGTGTTAGAGTTTTAGACTTTGATTTTCAGTACCGTATCAATGTTTTGATATATGATGCCGGTGAACAATTCAAAGGAGAAGGAAAGAGATGAAAGAGAGGAACAAGAAAAGAATACATTTACATTCCTAACTCCCATATAGAATCATACAATTTTAACCTTGTATTGCATGAACAAACGTTGAAAAATAATAATAAACATCACTTTAACTTGACACACTTTGTAGTATATCTAAGGATGTTGAATGTTAGAATGACAATATACTCATCAACATGATTACTACAATTACAGTGGATCAGTAGTTTTGAGTTTTAGTAATTTATTAGAATGATACGGTTTAATTGTGTCGCCTAGTACATTATGAGATTTCAAACCATGATGCAAAGTTCTTTGTTAGTTCTTGCTCTTCGCTTCGACCTTCTCTTAGCCTCTAAAGAGATGGAATCTGGAGTATCTTGTGTGGTTTGATTATCAGAAAAATAGTTTCTTATCCTTTGAATTGGATGCAATACCACATCCATATGGATGCAACACCAATCCTTTAATCAAACCTTACGAGTGATCAGACATAATATTCACATTTGTCTCACTTAGATGCGGACACAAAATCCACAGTGATGTTTTTGCTATATAGTTTTAGGGCTCTTAAAATGAAGTTTGGATTCACAACTAGCCCATGATTTCCAGACAGTCAGGGCTTATATATATGCAATTGGGTTGTGGCATTATGCCATTTATAATAGCGAACTAGGCACTTGATCAATTCTTTGGAAGTTGGTCATAGTTATTGCATAAGTGCTGTTATCTAATTGGACGTCGGCTAATTTCAGCTTTCCCCCCATATATTCCTACTTATTGATCATCTATTAATCTTTATCATTTTATCAAAAGTCTCAAAGCCTATCGCATAGTTGCTTTGTAGGAATAGTTTTTATTTCTTCATGATTTTTTTTTGGGAATAATTATTCCAGTGTTTAGTTGCAAAATGAACACGGAATACCAATTCTCCCTCTCAATCATTCTTAGCTATTCCTTGTGTCTAAACTTAGAAATATTGCTAACAGGTTGAATTTGTTATTCCAACCAAAAGACTAGGTGATAAAGAGAGAGCTTAAGGGCAAGTTTCTTATAGCAAAAGAGCTTCTTTAGATTCCCCATGTGCTATTTCGTTTTCATTGGGTGAATAGTGGGACTGGAGCAACTGGGATGATATTTCCCCAGTTTCACCTCATTTTGTTTCTGCCCAAATCAGGCGGAAAGGTTACTATGGAGATGTTTCTGCCTAATTCCAATGTTTTTTAATATAATTAAATATTCAAACACTTATTTAATGTTCTTCATTATTCAATTTAGGAAATTTAAACCTTTTCTCTTTTTCTTCCCTCCAAGGAATCACAAACTAGGAAAATCTTTCCTTTTATTTCCTCCTACCTCTTTTTTCCTTAGCTCATTCTGTTTGCTAGTTTTTCCCCATAAAATTCTAACCTACGATTTCTAAATGTGGATCAATTTTCAGTATGCCAACGTCTAAATTTTAAACTATGAATCGATGTTATACAACCATCATCCAACCATTATCTCAAAAAGCTTATCCCTCTTGACTTTTTTTGGATCACTTACTACAATAAATGATTGTCCATCACATAATTGCTTCAACCAACTTGATTTAGGCATGTAAAAATAACTCTAAGTCATGTTAGCAGTAGCACTCAAACAAAACTTAATCATTATTTGACCGTTTCTTAGCATGTTTACAGCTATGAATTCTTATCCATATAAACATAATTTTCAGGTATCATTTAAGATTCTCGGAGGCACACTGTCTGAAATGTCAATAGACCCAAAATCTGTAAGTGTTTTGTAAATTAGTTCATCTAGCATTAAATATTGAATTTCCAAGGACTTCCATGCATGTTGTTTTGTTATCGGAATTATTTATTTGGAAAATGCTATATGTCTTGAATATAATTTATGTGTAGCACCATAATAGTGGTCTCACATTTGTTTTTGTAGGTCTTCAAAATTTTCAGGGTATTTTTATTCACAAATCTCACATTAGTGATAATACTATGTAACCAAATTGTTTATAGATACTCGATCCTAGTACCTAAAGATTTAGTTAGCAATTTTCTAATTGATCATTATAGCTGATCAATGACATGGCAATTTCATTGGATTGCATCTCTCTAATAAAGTGACAATTAATTTTCCTGTGTTTTCTTCCTCTCTTGAAACATTGGGTAAAAAGATATGCATGCCAACTAGTACAACTTCATTGGCCTTGTAGGAGCATTTCCCAGTTCAGTTATTAAAATTATTGAACCTACAGGCTCTCACATATAGGTAGGCTTATCGTCATATACTCCACCTCCCTATTTGATCTGACTAAAAATCTAGTTGTTCTTGCTCTTTCTAGAATTTAATTACTCCCGTAAATGGATGTGGTAGTTCAATGTGGATCTGCCTAATCAACATTAGTGTCTTGAAATTTGAACATTAATGTATCAATTAGCGTAGCTCATTATACCATTTTTCACTGGAAGATAGAAATATCTCTCCATGAGTGGCCACTTTTGTGTCATGGAAATTTCTCAGATCATCTAGACCTATGGTGTCAAAGTGCTAATGAAGATAGCCTTTTGAACCCTGAGAAACTCATCATCAGCTATGATAATATCATCCACACAGGTAATGATAAGGATGTACTTGTCAGCTAGAGGGTAAAATGAAATACTCAATAGACACTTCTGATCATCTTAAAGTGTAGGAGAGCAGAATTAAATGTTTCAAACCATCTCTCTTTGGGCATATATGGACTTTAAATTACAAACTAGACCACTTGCCACTAATTTTTACATTTAGTTTCCTCGCATGGTCAAATTTTAACATTCCCTAAATTTACTAACTTGGAAAAAATGTCTTTGCTTTAGCAGAATTAATCATTTTCTTAACCAAGTTTATTTTCACCTGAATGGTTTAGCTCCATGCAATCTAATTTGAAAATGATCTCCAAGTTTTGTCAAGTGCGTATTTTCTTTTTTCTGGATTTGATTTTAGTTGTTAAAATTTAAAATAGTTTAATGTGCAAAACTTTGATGAAGAAAACTATAGTTATAAGATTCAAAACTAGTGAAAATGATTAACAAAAAATTGTGGCTCAACACAAACATACAAAAAAGTTTACTTCTGAAACTCAACCATCTTGACTTGAGAAGTTTTATCCAAGACGGCTTTGGCTCCACCTCTATTTTTTTTCACTTTCCAAATTTTATTCTTGTGTTTGATTTGTCATTTTTGTTTTACAATTTAGACTATTCAATCTGATTGAACATTAATTTGAAGTACAAAGTTTATGCCATCAAAATACCTGACTCAATTTTGATTAAAGTTTTATAATCTTGAAAATCTTAATTTCTGCCCATTCAACTCAGGAAAACCAAAAACATATCCCCTGTATTATATTATTATATTAAAAATACAAGTAATTCAAGAAAGAAATTAGAACAAATGGGTTCAACCATAGCCCACTCTGAAAAATAACAACCTAGACAATCTTTCCCATTCCCCCTTTTCTTGTTTCCTTTTTTGTACATGGGGCTCAAATCGTTCAGGAAATGTTTGAATATGATAACTAACACATTATTTGGTTATCTTCTAGGCATAAGGAAATGAATATCCAATTGTAATGTTTTCATTTTTGAACACTTTCCCTTGGTAAAAGTAATTTCTATGATACAAATGGGCCTGGGAAAGCAACCAATAGTAATTAGATGCTGAATAAAGTTTGAAAAAGCCTCGTGGGAAGTAACCTGTGAGATCTAAAGCATGCTTTCCCATACATTTTACAATTCAGTAACTAAAGCGTTTGCTTTCTTCTGGAAAATCACGTCTTGGTTATTTTTCCTTTTCTTTTCACTCGTCACTTTATGTTGTTAGTTCAGTGTCTCCTTAATTTGATTGATTTATGGCATGCTTGGCTTGCTGCCAAGTAGTGATGCAATAAAAGCAAATGAATTTTCATGCACAATTATGTTTGTTTATATATGTTAAAGGCATAGTTGATGACTATGCATGTTTGTCTTTACTGCTTTAACATAATCGACTAAAATTTGCTTGATTTATGCTACTCTTGACTTATATTAATGTAATTTCACATAAAAACAAACCAAGGAATGTTACATTATGATGTTCATAGATTGAAAATCAATTGCATGGATCATGTGTGAGATTTTACTAGTTCAGATGCATTAAATTGGGATGCTTGATTGTGACTTAAAAAACTTAGCTAATATTTCGAAATTGGTTGAAGGATTAGTAATTGCTGAATGGGTTAGTAGCCTGGAGCAGATGTGAGTTTTTTGTTACTTGAAACACTTAGCTGATGTTTTTGAAATTGGTTGGAGGATTGGTAATTGCCGAATGGATTAGAAGCCTGGAACAAACCCTAATCCATTCTAAGATGTATATCGATCCCCAAGCAAATAAAAGAAATGATTTTTTTTTGTGGATTCGTCTTTACTCTATCTTGGAAAAATGTTAGGGGTGTTTGTGTTTCAGGTGTGTTACTTTTGTTACCTTCTCTGTTTGGTTTTCGTGGAACATTAGTATCACATTACAATAGTTTTCTATTAGTTATTCTGTTCACATTCTTGTATTGAGCTGTTGAGCTTTTTGATCTTAGATAGAGATGTTAGACATACTTCAAATGTCTACATTTCTTTGTCTATGGAAAGAATAAGTCTGTTATTGCTGTGTGTATTTTTCCTTAATTAAATGGTTCAGGAAACTGGACGACTGGACGTAATGTATGATGCAACACCAACATTCAATAATCTCATAGGGTGAATAAAATTCATAAAGAGAAATACTATTATGGAAAAATCGACTAACATGGGGAATCAATGCCATTTTTAATGTCTCCAAAATAAAATTTCAAATAAACTAAAATTATTAAAGGGGAAAAAATAATCCTATACTGAAAAAGGATTTACCTAAAAGGGATTCAATCAAACTTGGAACAAAACTCCTATTCTTTGAACAAATAATTACCAAATGGAAAGTTATGTTAATTAACTAGTTCACGTAGACTGAAAGATTTATCAAAATATTTTTTTAGAAAGCCTAAAATTTAATTTTTAGTTTGTGTTGTTGATTTTTTTGTCTGCATGCAATAATTTTTCAGAAATGGTGAATCCCGTCACATACAATGGATCACATACAATGGAAGTTGTGTCATTCTATGTTGTATATTTGTGAGATCTAACAGATATATATGTATGCCACCATCTGATGTGTTGGTTCATGAACATGCTAACATAAGTGCAAATATGAAGTCTGAACATGTGCAAAAGCTCCATTATCACTGTGGTATAAGTTTATTGATTCCTCGTATGCATGCAGGTAAGCATTTATCCAGCTGTGAAAGCGCCAATCGAGCTATCTATGCAGGTAGATTCTGTTGTTTTTTTGTCTCTGGAATGTGAATTTTTTTTATTCAGTTCAATATTGAATTCTTAAACTGGAAATAGTCATCAACATTACTTGGCAATGATTCTGAAGATGATTGCTTCAGCTCTTCTACCATATATATTTAGTGGGGTATAGAGCAGTCTTAGACATTGACAGCCACTGGAAACTATAGCAACAACCTTATGAACATGACTTTTAATTAGATTTCAATGGTGGGATAAAATCCATTGGAATGACCTTAAATTATTGTACTTGCTTCTTTGTTTGTTAATATTGGTAATTATTTTGAGGGTATAAATGTGCCTCATATATGACCAATCTGTTTGTTCCCAACTCTCTGGGGGAAAAAATGTAATGTTTCCTTGTAGATTCAATTGACTCTTAAAAGCTCTCATAACTACCCTTGACATACTTTTTATTTTAGCATTTTTGTGTCAATCTGTTGATGTAGTCAAACTGAAGATCGTGTTTTAGTTTTTAAGTTTGATTACAATCTCGTGATTCCATTTATGCGACAGCAGCTGCCTATCTCAATTGTTTCTTAAAATTGACGAGTATATTGTTATGACAGGCTTCCTCTGGAGACTACATACTGTGGAACACTTTAGGAAGATGTCCTTCAGCTATTTCACCCAAAGTTCAATGATGCTTCCCATTAAACTCAGATGTACATGAGTCAAACCCTATAGCAGTGTGCTATAGATTTGATGTATCAAATATTGCTGGATAGTTTGTTGCTTTGGAATACTTTAGAAGAGTTTTCATCCCAAAAGCTATGATCTTTATTGAAATACTTTGATGCGTTGGTTTTCGGCCTCAGAGCATGAAATGAAATTGTACAATATGTGCTTTCTCCATTAATTATAATTAATCTCACTTGAGCTCTTTAGAATCGAAGATCAAACTAAGACCGTACTTATAAAAAAAAAAAGGAAAAAAAAATTAAAGAAAATATTGAGACACTTTGAACAATATCAAGTAAATGAAGTGGTGGTTGATTGGGTAACTGGGGCAGCGGTGCTATTGTAAATGGTAGTAAATGATAGCGTGGTATAGTGGGATTGATTTTTGACTGTGTATGTCTTTGGGAATAAAAATCTTTTTCACCTCTTAGTCAATTTAATGGTTGATTATAAGCTGATTTTATAATTTATTTCTATCATATATTTTAGGACGGAATGTGAAAGCGTATGAACATAATCACCTTTTATTATAATGGTAGAGCGGTATATTCAAACAATGAGGGTTGGACACTCTCGAATGCTTATAGTGTTTGAACCACTTGTGTTGTTGGATCGTTTGTCACAATCCATCTGCACCTTTTGATTGACTTTGTTTGTTGATGAGAAACTTTTAGAGTCAGATTCAGACTTTTAAAATTTATCAGTTTAACGAGTTAGATTTATAAATTAATAAAAAATAAATAAATAAAA
>JBAMIB010333330.1:0-11157 GCA_037177415.1 Kaempferia rotunda | reverse complement strand
TAAGTATTTGTTATGAACAATAATATATATAAGAGTTTTTTTACCATGCACATGGGCGACTCTCTGTATGGGAGGCGCCTTCAATGGAAGTCACCTCCCACATGTGTGTATATATGTATATATAGCGCTCAACTGAGTTGACCTAGGATGGACGACCCTTATAACCAAAACACTTGGGGGTGTCCAGAACACTTCCAGAGGTCTTGAGTTGTGAGGGTGGCCTATCATGGGCACCCAATTGGGCGCCTAGGATATCATAGTCTTTATATATATACGCAGGAATGATTTGTTGCTCACCTCTGTGCTCGACTCCCATGCTCGTGCTCGATTGTGAAGGCGAGCCACACGCAGGCCCGCCCCAGAAAGCGGGCCATCCTGGGCGACTGCCCATGGCCCAATTTTTCGGAGGGCCCAAGATTTGTTAAAATTCTTTATATATATATACGTGAATTTTGTTAGGAATAGGTTAATCCTAACTTGCGACTTCACCGCCGCTTGCCGTTGCAAGGTTGCGCACCGCACAATCGCACGCGACTCCTCGTTGTCGTCGATTTCCGCCGCCGCTGGCCTCGAGCTCGCGAATCCGCAAGGTAAGGTTGCCTCGCACACTACTGCTGGCCACCTGGCCGGACCCGCGACTCCAGCACTCCGCGAGCCCGCGACTCCGCGTCCGGCGTCTCCGCGACTGCGAGGCTCAGAGTCGGCGCCTGATCTGAACTTCGTTTACTTATTTGACTTAATAGCCCAATTGAAATTCTAGGTCATGTTCATTGGATCACTGAGAGGCTCTTCTTTTATATTTCCTGTCGTTCTTCTTGATATTTTTTACTGATCTGGACTTCGTTCGTAGATGAATTTGCCTGATCAATTTTTGATTCCAGATGTTTGTTACTCTCTAGCTATGTTTGGTGCATAACTTTTGACCTGAGTTTCGCTTACCTTTTATGATTCTAGTTAACTGTCTTATTATCATAAAAATTCCTTTGAAGGGCCCTGAATGGGAATTTAGTGCTGAGACATGAAAGATATGGCATTTTGAGAAATTCGGTTTTGTTTTTTCTTTAAATTTATATTTATCCAATTCAATCTGTGTGATAAAAAACAGCAACCTTGCTGTTAATTTTTTTTCTTTTTGACATAATCTGTTACTTTTATAATATCAGATATGGTTGCCTTTGTCTTAGGGAATATCCTTGGTCTAATTCCAAACAGAGATTGTTGGATGAACATTAGTAGGCTGTGCTCTCTTCCAAAAAGCTTCTTTGGTTGTTTTTAGCGTACATTGAGGACCTTCATCCTTGATTAACCAGTCTACAAAAAAGTTTCTTTACAATTCCTACAAATATGTGAATCTCAGTTTTAGTTCTTTATACATGAATGAAATATTTGATTCTGGGAATAATGGAATGGTCACAGAAATGTAAATTTAAATTAGTTTTTTAATTTTATTCTTAATGATGATTCTTAATTTTAAGCATATATCCCTGGGAAAGTTTGTCATCTGTTTATAGTATAGGTTTTTATTTGTTAATTAATTAATTATAAATTTGAAATTTAATATTGATTTAATTGTTAAAACAGGTGCTAAGTTTCGTTTCACTCTCCCAAGGTGTGTTTAAGCTGCGAATAATTTCATCCAAGTACTATTATTCCTTTTATATAGTTCACTTTATATTGAATTGATTTAAATTATAGTTTTGCAATTGTTATAATTTTGCAATCAAAATCTATGTGCAATAATATTATAGATGAGTTTGCATCTATAAAAGTTAGAAAAAGTCTGTAAATGATTTTTTACTTTATTAAAAAAATTTCAAAATATATTTTTTATCATTTCGCCCCGGGCCTCCTGGCTGGAAGCCAGTAAGTCTTTTCCTCTAGTTTTCGTCTCGCTCGCACGATTCTTCCAACTGCTTTTTAAGTAAAAGTGAATTGCGATACGGAAACTTTATTGTTGTTCTGTCTTCTGTCTCACCTTCTCTTTTGACGATCTGTGGTGTGCTTCGATCCACTCGGCAGGAAGGATGAGGAGATCGCTAGGGAAGCTCATTGCTAGTTCTCTTTCCATCGCCGGGAGATGGCAGAATCAACAATTGCGGCGGCTCAACATCCACGAGTACCAGGTTCCTTGATTAATTATTCTCGTTTCATTCCCCTATTTCTTTCAACTGATTTGTCTTGTTTGCTTTTATTTTACGTCGGATCTGTAAAAATGGAGGAGAAAGCCTGATCCTTTGTATTACGTGTGTGATGATCAAGATTGTTTCTTTTTCTTCTTTTGTAAAAAAAAATATTTTTTTTAATAAGTATTGGTTTGTTAATAGGATATATTAGGTTGCACTGGCCATTTATATAGTTTCATCCTTTTGCTAGTGTTTTTTAATCTCTACACGATTGATCAAATGCTGCGACGAATTTGAATCTGTTGACGACAGAAAAAACCTTTTGCTTCTGTGACAGGGTGCGGAATTGATGAGCAAGTACGGGATAAATGTGCCAAAGGGAGTGGCTGTTGCATCTATTGAAGAGGTGAAGGAGGCTGTCAAATCTGTTTTTCCAAACGAGAAAGAGGTGTGCTCATGAATAAGACAAAGCAGACTAAATTTTACATGATCACTATTAGCTATTTTTTGAGAATAGTATTTTCGGTTGATCTTGCAATTATTTTTTTCTCGGTCTCCTTTAAATCCAAACACATTTATTTTCAGTTGATCAACCATTCATTTTTGGTGCTCTTGCTTCTTATCTGCAAATAAAATAATCCTAAGATACATCTGGTACCTACTATGTGTTGGGTCCTGCGAGGTTAGTATGAAATAGAAAACATGAAACAAAAATAGATAGAGTTGAAAAATAGCTTGTCACTGAAATTTTTGTTTTTGGACATCCTGCTCATGTTCAATTAACCGGCCAAGATGTCAGTCTACTATGTTCATGTAGTTAGTCGACTAGTGAGAGTGATCAGTTGATTGGCATCCACTTTGTGTTGGGTTCTGTGAGGTTAGTATGAAATAAAAAACATGAAACAATACAGAGAATTTAAAACAGTGATGTACAGAAATATCTGTTTCGGGATATTGTGTTCATTGTCAGTCGACTATTTTTAGTCCACTAGTGAGAGTGATTAATTGGTTGAAACCGGACAACAACAAAAAAATATTAACCAGTAGTTTACTTCTTGTTGTTGTCTAAATCTGGAAGTAGGGAGTAAATGGTGTGACCAAGATATTAAAAGACAGTTTTAGGTGGTAGGCGATCATTCCACTATTAGTGCCTAGGCAGTCATCATTAAAATATTATTACAAATATTGTATACTCAAAGTTGCAATTGTAAATTCTTAATCGTGTTCCACATTGTAAGAGCATGTATAATAACAAAATAAATCATATTTCACATTGTACCTAATAAGAGAATAGTGATAAAAAGAGAAGTAAAAGAGCCACCAATTTGAGAAAAAAAAATAGGGATGAGAATAATTCTGAAAAATGTGAGAAATACATGAGGAGAAAAAAAAGAGAGAAGAGAGAGAATAAATCTAGAGAAGAGATCCTGCCCAGAAAATTAATGTGAAGAGGGAGTCTTGTTATCCCTGAAAGTTCCTACTGTAGTTACGAATAGTTAATGTTAGTTTCTCTTGACAAATGAATCTATCACTTAAGAAAAACACATTTTTTATCCTAAACCTGATTGGACTTCCCAAACCAGTCCACCTTGGTTACCTTGGTGATCCAGCTAGACTTACTTTTAAATAGTCCACTTACTAGGAGCTGCCTACCACCTAGGCAAAGTGACCCCTAGTCCATTTTGACTAGGCAGCCACCTAGGACACTCTTTCAAACGTTGGGTGTGACAATGACATTATCTGATACTTTATGCTATAATTTCTAAACAAATTCACTTATCGGTAGCAGGCACTCATGCAACAAATCAAATGCCCATGAATGAAGTTATTATGAGATGGTACTTTAGCTAGAACTTTTTTAATATCATATATATGGTGAAAGAGATTTTGCTAGAGTAAGATATTACTGGTGCAGATTCAATGATTTTATTTTATTGGTAAATCATTTGCATTCCCAATTTTTTCATTTTGCAATTGGAGACACAATTACAGACTGACTCGAAGAATGCAACACTTAAAATTGAACTCCTGTGGCCTTTCCATAGGTTGTTGTCAAAAGTCAAATTCTTGCTGGCGGGAGAGGTTTGGGGACCTTTAAAAGTGGACTAAAGGGTGGAGTGCATATTGTTAAAACTGAAGAGGTTCCAGACATAGCTGGTAACTGACATATTTTTTTGCTCAAAGATTATGCCCATTTAGTTAACATGTTTATTTTGCATTGATACTCTAGAAAGAGCAGAATCAAGCTAGATTGATGTTAGCTTACATCATTCTTATTTGATTTTGTATAACAATACAGGAACAGGAGTCTGGTTGCTAAGTGGTACTATGGATATAATGAGTGGGTGTGATGTTTATAAAGCCTTATAACATTTTCTCATAACTTGTTACGGATGTGGTGGTGGCTTGATTAATTAGTTAACAATCAATTTCGAAAACCTGTGTAGTATTTTGCTTTGTTGGCGGTGAGTTGTTTTTGCTAGCAGGTAGTTTATTGGTTTAAATTTTAAGCAGCATCTGTCTAAAATCTGAATGCTTATATAATCAACTTCCTCCTTTGTATCTTACTTCTCTTGCCCCTTTTCTCATCTAGTCATGCATCATTTATGTGTATTTATAAAGTATTTTTAGTAGGTATAAGAATAGTATTTTCTGGTTTGAATTGATTAGGTGTAAAATAATTTGCTCTGTTACTGATATTTGGCTTTTTTCAACAATAGCTCAATGATGCACCAGTTAAAGTTCAAAAGCTTTCTAACTTTATTTACTGTCGACTAGTTTGACTATTTAAATGTAGTGTTTCTGGGTCTGTTTCAAAATTCTCTAATAAGTTTGGGCTGGTTGGAGGACTTATTTGTCCTCTCATGTTTCTGAAAATTTTTGATACTTTTTATATGTGTTAATTATTTCATTTATTATGCTTTATGAAATGTAACTCTGAAGAATCAGATTGGTGGATACTTTTTGTTAAGTAGGTATTCAAATATTTGGATAAGCATATTATTTATAACTAAATATTGCATGCAGAAAAAATGCTCGGCCAGATCCTTGTTACCAAGCAAACTGGTTCTCAAGGAAAGATTGTGAGCAAGGTTAGAAATTCATTTAATGTATTTAAAGCCAAGTGATGTTTCGAAAACAAATTGTTTAAATTACTTGGTGATCATTCTCAACTTTCATAATCATCTTGTCTTGTTTGTTGCATTGTCAAGTATTTTTTAGTTTAGACAACTGAAACATATTTGCGATCAGGTTTAGTCTAAAAGAATACTGCCTTGCCAAATAAATTTCACGTATAATGAAACTAATTAAATTGTATAAAAAAATTCAAAGAGAAGATGACGCATCTATTTGCGCCTAGTTTGGTCACAAAGGGTAAATTGTTGTGTAATTACTTTGCATGCCTTGATGGCCTAACTATCATCAAATGTAACTTAGGCATTTCAGCTCAAATAGTTCAATTCTTATTGAGTTAATTGACTACCCCTCATTTGGCTCGTTTCCGTCATGGTAAATTCTATCAAAGCTTGTTCTTTATAAAGTGGGAATTGCAATTGTGTCTTAGTATTGACCCACTATTGAGTCACTCTCCCACTAGATTTGAGCTAGAAGAATGGCGTCAAACTTCAAGTGGGATTAAATGTATTCTGATTGAATTTTATGTGGAAATAGTATTGTTCTTGATGATTTTCAGTTCTCGTTTTGATGCATTTCATCCTAAAATTTAAGTTGGTGATCATAAGGTTCTTTTCTAGAAATCGTTCAGCAATTTTCTGCAAGCGTTGTCAGCCATCACAAAGATTTCCAGTGTAATATATTTACCTCTTTTGCAGGTTTACCTCTGTGAGAAGCTATCCCTTGTAAATGAGATGTACTTTGCTATCACCCTTGACCGAAGTACTGCTGGTCCAGTATGTTTTCAGTGTTGAAACTTTGATTATTTAATTCAATTTAAATCTATATATATTTAATAATATATCTGTTTTTAGTAGGTTACAGATTTTGTAAAACCATACTATTCATTTTTAATTAATAAGAGTCGTGAACTGATTTTTATTCAATATAACAGCAAGAAATCACATCAGTGGTTACTAAATTTTGTATTAGATTTTTTTCTAGGATAGTTACTTGTTGTTTGGGTAGAATGATATGAAGATGTTTTCTCCTTTCAGAATATTTTAGGGGTATTTGTATGGAGTAATGGGATCCTAATTGGTTCTAGTTGAATCTAGATTTGGATGGTGTATAAGTTGAATAGACACATGTTGGACTTCCAACCCAAATATCTGCATTAAATAAAAAGGCCAAATCCATACTTATTAGCATTAAGAAAGTTTGGGTTCAATCATAATAGGCTGTTAAATTTTAGGTGGCTGATAATAAGAAAAGAAATTGGTAGTGAGGAGAAGATGAGGAAGGCCTGTGTGGGTTTCCTTTGTTTGCTATTGCATCTTTTTCTTCCATTTGTTAGTAATTTTAAAGATTTGTTACAGATAAGCCTATTGGCCACCCTTTGACCAAAAAACAAAAAGATTGTATTTCTAGGGGTATATGAATAACAGAATAAGTCGACTGGCCTTATAGTGTGGGTTTGCCTGCCTTACAGATGGTTACTTTGCTAGCAACCCACAAACACCTTGCTTGTTGAGGGATAACCCCCCTTTGACCAAAAAACAAAAAGATCGTATTTCTAGGGGTATGTGATAAATTTGACTGGCCTTATAGTGTGGGTTTGCCTACCTTACAGATGGTTACTTTGCAGCAACCCAGAAACCCCTTGCTTGTTGAGGGATAACCATATGTGAAGATACATAGATGATTGTGGACACCAAATTTGAATTTTGCCAAGTCTTTTTGGTGGGCAAGAATGATGCAGTAGGAAATATGTGTTGGGTAGTATTTGTAATTACTGGAGTAATGGGCCGTTAAGTTTTTAATCGAAAAATCCTTCTCGGTGGGTAGTTGTTGTGTAACAGCTAAACAGTGTCAAGCACCCAGTACAGTCATATGATGTCTGTGTTTTGCTGTTACCATTACATATTTCCTTTTCTTTTCATTTACTAATCCTATTCCCTTCTTTTTGTATTTCATCTCTCTTCCTCATTCTGAAAGAAATCCTTTCAATAATTTAGGATAAGTAATCATCCAATCAAGTTCAAAGTGCAAACAGGAGGTTTTGATTCAGTCCAAATGTTTGCGTCAGTCAATTGTTTAAAACAATGCTTCCTATCAAGTCCACCAGCTCTCATGTAAGTGGGAGCCTTCGTATAGAGTTATGAAGTGTCCTTTTATAAGAGAGTAGGCAGTGGGATAAATACTCAGCTAATCTAGTTTTGAAGGTGCTATGGCTGCTTTCAATCAAATTTGAGCTGTTAAAGCTTTTTTCTAGCTGTTGTGGTGATTCCATAATCATGTAGATAGAGCATAAGAGAGAGACTGTGGAAGAAAAGGAGGGACAGGTTTCTCACTGCTGTAGTTTTGTTTATAATACTTTTTTGCCGTTCTATGATTTATTGCTAAATATGGTCGATATGCCCTTCCTCAGAACTGAATAATATAACATTGCCACAGTTTTTTATTACAAAAATAAAGGACAATTTTACTTCCTACTGTTTACCTACATTGTTAATTAGCCTATGGAGATTAGACAGTGATATCGCTCCAGTTCTAGCAGCCAAAGCAAAAAAAAAAAATCATAATAATTGTCATGCTAGTTGTTGCAAATATTTTCTTCATTGATAAAATATATTGATTAAAAGTCAAAGTAATAGCTAATATGGTGTGGGCCCTAATCCGTATATTGTTTGTGAGGTTGTTTACAAGCTAAAATTCTTCAACTGCTACATGGAATTTCAATGGACATTTTCTCTTATTTATAATTGATCATAGAGTCTTTATACGGACATCACTTTGCAGCAATAAAGGTCTTTATCTAAATAGTTTTTATGATTTTCCAGCTAATTATAGCCTGTAAAAAGGGCGGAACTAGCATTGAAGACCTTGCAGAAAAGTTTCCTGACATGATTATTAAGGTGATTTTGGCTCTTTTCTTGATTCAGAAAGATTGTTTTCTAATAGGACTCAAGGGTTCTTTTCATCACAATAAAAAGTTCTAATTTTCCTTTAAAAATTGATAAGTTTATTGTTTTAAAATCTAACTTTATGCTTCCCATGCAAAGGTTCCAATTGATGTTTTCAAGGGAATTACTGATGAAGATGCAGCTAAAGTTGTTGATGGTCTGGCGCCTACAGTAGCTGATAGAAGTGCTTCAATAGAACAAGTGAAAAAACTTTATCAACTGTTCTGTGAGTGTGATTGTACGTTATTAGAGGTGTGCTGGACAAATTTCCTTTCTGCTAGTGCATTTTTAAGTGTTCTCTATTTCCCTTTTTGTTGCTATTTCCTGAATGCTAAACTATAGGACCTTGATTAGATAAATCCAATTGCTGAGACTGCGGATAAACAATTAGTAGCTGCTGATGCAAAGTTGAACTTTGATGACAATGCTTCTTTTCGTCACAAGGAAATATTTGAACTGCGGGATGCATCACAAGAAGACTCTAGAGAGGTTTGAATAAATTTATTATTGGCTGTAATTTGATCATATTATGTAGGATTTTGTACTAGGTGAAATTCCTTGAGTTACACTTTCTACTGTGCTTGCATCCTTGCTGCTGATAAAATTGAAGATGGTTGAATCTTAGATTTAACTCTTTATTCTTGTACTTTCTGTAGGTTGCTGCTGCCAAAGCAGATCTCAACTATATTGGTCTTGATGGAGAGATTGGATGTATGGTGAATGGCGCTGGGTTGGCGATGGCTACAATGGACATAATAAAACTGCATGGTGGTACACCTGCCAATTTTCTCGATGTTGGTGGTAATGCATCAGAAGGCCAGGTGTGTTCATTCTTCTATTGTTAATCATATCCTTATTTAGAAAACACTTGTGGAAGTTTCTTGTCGTATTTGTCTAATATCTGTCAACTGTCACTTGCTTGTCACAACTATTTGATTATATTCTCAAATTTTTGCTTGTTTTCCTAATGTTAATTGAAATAAATTGTTGCTCAGGTCGTTGAAGCATTCAAGATATTAACATCTGATAATAAAGTGAAGGCCATTTTGGTAAACATCTTTGGAGGGATTATGAAATGCGATGTGATAGCAAGTGGAATTGTCAATGCAGCCAAACAGGTTGGTGGATGATCTCATTACATTCTGAAATTTTTGGGTCTATTATATTGCTGCAAAGCACCTGTAGAATGTTTACTTTGGAGCTTCCAGAGCTTGAGGTGATGAATACGTCTTGTTTCTTTTGGAGCTTCCAGAGCGTCAAGATTTTAGTGCATGCTTTTTTGTTTGTTTGTTTGTCTTACTCATCGTTCTGATAGGCCTAAGACTACTTATTCAGGTTTCACTTAAAGTACCTGTTGTTGTTCGTTTAGAAGGCACAAATGTAGATCAAGGAAAGCGAATTCTCAAGGTATTGGTTGTTTCCCATATTATTTTCCCCCTATTTGCATATGGTCGAAGTAAAATAAGGAAACATGAGAGAGATTTGTACTGATTCACAGGATAGCGGAATGACATTGATCACAGCAGAGGATTTGGATGATGCAGCTGAAAAAGCTGTTAAAGCCACTGCAAATTAGGTAATAATATATCTGCTTCTCGTCAGCTATTCGTTCATTCTTATTTACGAAAACCTTGTATTCCTATACAGCAGAGTTGGTGAAGAAGGATCCTCTTGCAACAAATAAATTGACTCGATTGAGTTCTGAGAGCTTGGCCTACAATGTATTCTTGTGACCCATGACTCTTTGACATTTTGCTCTCGTGGTATTCAGGTCTTTTTCCATGGTTCAGGGCCTCAAGCTGTTTCCTGCTTTCGTGAATGAATTTTTTCTGATTCTTATGCAGGATAACTAATTCCATTCCTGCTTGTAATTTTTTTTTTCGCGAACTAATATTTTTTCTGATTCAGAGATTAGCAAAACATCTGAATTCTAAATATTTCCTGTTTAAAGCTCTCTTTATTATTGATAAACAAAAATCCCAGAAAGAAGGGTTCCATTTAGGTGTACAAGACTTGTCTAACTGGATGGATTCAAGGAGATGTGAGTTCTAATGCATTCATCACCTAAATGTTAAAGGGTTAGGTTGTAGCTTCTAGAAGGGTAGAGTTGGTGCTAAGCTAGATTTGGTTATATTCACCTTTCAAGTTTTCAAGGGATTAAGTTGACCATGGATATTAAGTCCAATTTTGATTTGGAGAGAAATCCTAAAGCAGATATATTTTTAGAATGTTGTGCTACTCTTGATTGATTTGGTCAAATTTGCATATTTTTATTTTTCTAAATTTATTTCATCATAGATCGTAGAGATTGGCAACTCCATGAAATTTATTTGACCAAGCGGGTGCCATTGTTTGAATTTTAAAGTAGCCTTTGTTTAAGGAGTATTTTCATAATCGATATGCGCAAGTTTTTTTTCAATTTTTTTTTAAAATTATCAGATTAAAGAGGATGAAATGAATGAGTCAATGATAATAATTGTGACTAAAATTATGATTATTTGGTTAAATTCTTGAACAACTTATGATAATTACTCTATGTAGTAACTAAAATGCCCCATAGTGTATTACAGATAGAGGATGTATGATATTTCTAGGGTATATTTGGTAGACTTTAATCAGCCTTATAATATAATCCATATTACATTATAAGGTTGATTATTTTTTTTTTATATCAACTTAACTTTGTAATGTAATGTAATCTAGATTATAAAAATTAATAAATTTTTATAATCTGGATTACAAAGCAAACACTATGTAATTCAGATTACATTGCAACTCAATATTTAATATAACAAAAACACTTCTAATTTATTTCATGAAAGTACGTCCTCAACAAATTCGTCGACACTACCTCTATCGCCGCCGGCCGTTCGCTGTCGCCGTTTTCTGCTGCCAGCCAGTAGAGGTCGTAGGATATTTTTGTCATTTTATAATAATACGAATTACATTCTTAT
>JBAMIB010333223.1:0-11157 GCA_037177415.1 Kaempferia rotunda | reverse complement strand
AGTAGAAGTTGTCACATGCTCTGAACCAAGTAAAGTGCATGTGTTTGTGTGTGCTCTTTTTGTTTCATTTTTCTGGTGCGCATTCTCTATTTTTCGAAAAACGTACAACGCTATTCACCCAGCGTTGTAAATGATCCTACATTTTTTCAATTTAACTGGGGGCTCATTGAATTTTTTGGATAGTACAGTAGCATTTTTACAGAGAACTTCAACAAGGGATTGAGTTGTTCTCAGTGCTGGATCTGCATTAGTTTCAGCTTCAAAGTCTACTTGACCAGCTCGCAATGTCAATGTGCATTTCCTCAAAAATTGTGTTCTTCCTTACCATGTCCTCTGTCATCCAAAACAAAACCATGAATTATAATTATTTGTAGAGTGTTTGACTAGACAAGATCTTGCTATGCCTCCATCCGTATTAAACCTATAAGTCAAACTTGATGGAACGACTCATATTCTGCTACTTCTTACATAAGACCCAAAACAATATTGTTGAATTGCCTAAGGTTGATCAACAATACATTCTCTGCGAATAGTTACTATCTCATTGCTCACTGTCATTTGTAATATGTTTAGAGCTAAGCATTGAAGGCACAAAAACATTTTTGCAATAAGATATAGAGAAGACAGTAATATCCTGTTCATTTGAACAAAAATCAGGCCAATAGTAAGTGTTAGCTTAGTGAGTCATTGACAGTTTCAAACTTCTAATTTCTGATAAGGTATGGTTGAAATGAACTCATTCCAAAAAATTACCAAAATTCCTTCTACCAATATACACTTTGGCACACTTGAGTGAGGATTAGAAATAATGCTTGTAATATTTTTTGTAGTTAGTTTCTTTAAAATTCTAATTTAATTTATTATTTAATTGTTGGTCTTATTTTTTAAAAAATAACCAAGTGAAACAAAATATAGGAGCAAAGATTACATATATCGAAGTTAAAACAAGTAAAAGAATCATGTTTAATTCAATTATCTAATTTATCTAGTTGATATAGTGAGAGAATTTTACGAATTATTCTCTTCTAGATTCATCTTGACATACATTAAATCTTTAACATATGTTGAAGTATGTATTGGTATGACATAATATAATAAAATTTTAATTCAATTTACTATTTAATTATTATAGTCTTATTTTTAGAAGAAATAAACTGAGTTGGCATCAAAGAAATAAAATCCATTGAGATTCATCTCAATAGGCTCTCTCATGAGCGCGTTAAAAACCTACCATTGCATCTCTCAATCTTAAAATTCATATCCTCACCTATATACTGATTCTCTATAAGGACCTTTTAGATCTTTAATTAGGCTTATATGTGACAGCTACTTTACAGTCCAATTCAGGAAAAAAAACTAATTTTGATATCCATTTTAGTTATTTATATTTTATTTCCAATAATGCATTGTTGCAGACATTTAAAAGTTTTTCTCACTCAGGCACAGCAATGATATAGTGAGACTATTCGAAATTCTTAATGCATAATTCAAGGCTGCAAGTGGTAGCAATTTGATGGGAGAATAATAAAAAATATTGAAAGATTCAAAGATATTTACCGTGGTAAAGTTGAATAATCAATAACAACTCCCTTAAAAGATGTTGTTAATTGTCATACAGAACAAAGTTAACTAATTTAATTACTTTTCCTAGAGAAACTCCACCCATTGGCCAAATAAATTCAAAAGCCTAAAATGGGAAATGAAAAAACAATTCTTAATTCAATTGAAAGAAGTGTGGTATTCTTCTATTCATGTTTATATGCAGGACTCCAGAGTTGAAAAGATTCATATATCATTTATTTTATTCGAGGTCTGCTTAAAAATAGCTAATATCCATACACCATATAATAGAATAATTAATATAAAATCTAGTACATTTACTCAAAATAAATAAATATGAATTTTAATGAGCATTGCTCATCTACCACAGGAAAATAAATTACAACTAACCTTACGTATGTACTTGTTTCAAGACAGACTCAGAATATTATAATAATATTTGAGATTCTTAACAAAATCTTTCAATCAATACTGATACATGAGAATTGACAGAATTATTCAATCTGCCATAGCTTATTAATCTTCATTTTGCAGGGATTTTCTTGATTGATGTAGAACTAGGCAAACATAATGAACAAATCTGTGCTACACACAAAGTAAACATACTACTTCACTACTGCAACTTACCTGACTCCTTCTGTATAATCACTTCCAAGAAGCATTGCCATACGGATCAAATTTTCTCGTTTTAATCCAAGCTCAGATTCAATGTCCTGATATAATAGGAAAAAAAAAACCCTAAAAATGACAATCGAATGGCAAGAAATCATTCTTGCAGAAAACTGACTATAATCAAACTAATATAAAAACAAATTTAGGTCCACATACGTATAATGGAATCTAAATTAAGAATTTGTAAAGTGGATTTTGTTCATGGATCCAAGTGTACAAAGCAATACAGGACAGCACAATATAAAGGTAAGCTCATTACAATTCCTGTTGTTGACATGCGACATGGGTTGGGCCATATGGTATAAAGTAGAACTTTATCTACCAAATCCACGCAAGGAAGTTTGAACTCAAAACTTAGGTCTTTTTTTCCTCAAAACATTGTGGTTATACATTAGGGCTAAAAATCTCAAAAAAAAGTAGGGCTATACATTTTTATTACAATATTTAAGATTTAAGAATGGAGAAACCACTCAATTTCATAGGTTAAAAGAAACAGACCTTCATGAAATAAGTCTCAACATACTTCCTGTCATCAAATATGTTCTTGAAAACACTTCGAGCCCCAAACAAGAAGACATCAGAATCATCAGTTACAACACCATCAACAAGCTTTGTCATTTCCATATAAGCACATTGAGCTTCTGCTTCTGTAGGTGCAATTATGTAAGGCAATCCAAATATTTGTAATAGTTCCTGCATTTTTCCAGAAACGAGATCAGAGAAGTAAAAAAGAAACAGAAACTTATGCGGAAAAAAACCTTACACTCCAAATAATTTCTTAAATATTTATTATTCCTTGCACCACTCCCTCACAATTGGATGAAAGCCATAAATTAATATGCAAAATCTCCAATGCTGTACAAGATGGTTTAGGGTTTAGTGATTTCATTTTCAACAGGCAGGTGTCGATCAGATGAAACTATTAATTAGTACACAGCATGACAACAAATTATCATAGAGGCAACGTTGCAGCTTTTATGTTTCTAAAATAATAAAGCTGAAGTACAAAATTATTGATTTCTAGGAAAATATTGACAGTTCATTTATTGATCAGTTTTTAAAATTGCTTCATTCAGTACTGTTGAGCCATTGCTGCCATAAGAAAATAGGTAACATAATATAATATCTGAATGGAAATAGCAGAAACTATGCAAGAACTTAGTAACTCCATTTAATATTAAAGCTTCCACCTGAAACATTAAAAAAGAGATTGAAGAAAACACCTGACACTCGGCGAACATCTCATTGTTCACAGATTCTGCATTGCGCTCAAGAATCCTTTGCTCATTACCAAGATGTGCACGTTCTTGTCTAAGTAGTGAAATTTCATTGTCCAGTCTAGCTTCAGATACTTCAATTGGATAACTAAGAGAGTTTTCCACGCTGTGGTCTACCATAAAATTAGAAGCAATATTAGTTTTCTCAATAACTTGATGTTGCTCTATGCAAGCATTAGCCACCAATCCCTCCATAATTTCAGAAAATGAATTATTGTTCCCTGCTCCAGAAGACTGATCCAATCCACAACTATTCCGACCATCAGGAATAGAGAGACCAAGAACCATTATAGAGTTATTATCCATGGCCTTTGAGTTGGTATTAGAATTAACATTACAAGATCCCTCCACGGGTTTAGTCAAATAAGAATGGTTTTGGAGTTCATCAGAAGGTTTGCATGGTGAAGTATTGTCTGCCTGTGATGTCATTATGTTATCATCCTCTTTGTTGCTGGAAGTATCCAACTGTTCATCATTATGCAATGGGCTAGCCCCAGAATCATAGTCTAGGCAAACAGATGTTATCCGTGTCTGCAAAATTTCTGCATCAAAGCCCCGGTCTGTGAATGAACTTGCTAAATCTTTATTTACTAAAGAAACAGTTGAGGAATTGTGATTTTTAAAATCTTCCAGACTTCTCCTTATTGCTTCTTGCATATCAGCTTCCTCCTCGCGCAATCCTTTTGAAACATGTTTTTCAGATTCACCTTGGCGATGAAAAGTTTCTTGAGGCTCATGATAAATACCTTCAGCCCAATCCATGTCCGCTTCTTCACATGGGTTCTCAGCTAAAGTAGATTTGCTTGCACAATAGTCAGCTTTTAGACTTCCATTTATCTCCTCTGCTAAACTGTTCGGATTTTCACTAACGACCTCAACCAGACCCTCACTCCAGATGGAATCAGACTCAGAATCATTTGTAATTTTATCTGAATGAACACCTGATGGCACGTTAGATGTTTGACCTCCAGACACTAACTGCATGAAGATGTCATCATTCATATCATTCATCCCATTATCATCATCTAAGAAGGATATCTCAATTGCATTTTCACATCCATGGATAGTCTCTTTGTTATGAATTTTCTTATCTGTTCCTTCACTACTTACAAATGTGTCTGGAAGTTGAACATTTTCAGAATGACTTTCGGATTCAACTTCTTTTGGGGTGCAGGAAGTCTCTGGATCAATGCGGTTATCTCTCTTTCTTGTCTCCTGCTCATACTCTTCCATCAAATCCAAATTCCTCTGCAAATCACGAGTCATGCGAATTCCCAATCCTCTCACTCTGCTAACTCGAAGGTGACCTTTCTCATCAAAATATGTCTCAACATCAGGGCCAAAATCTTTTGCACTTTCATCTACAGAGACATCTTTTAGCAATTTAGACTGACTAGTGAGGAAGCTCGACTTTGTTGAGGTGCTTGGCTTGGCCAAGGCCTGATGATCCTGATTTCCACTATTAGCAATTCCTCTAGATGCAAACATCCTAAAATAGAAAGATACTAATTTCATTGGAAATCAAATGCTTAAATATAAAATTCAAAATATAAATATTAACAGCTAACTAGCATACTAAGAATCATAAGACAGAGAACAATCAATCCTTTTAAACTGATGAGAGTAAAACATAAATATAACGTTTGTCAATTGAGTTAAAAACTAAATCCCAAAATATGCATATCATATGTTCACAGTATAGACTTTCACAGCAATAAAGAATTGAAAGGTGCAACACAAAATCTTACTGTTTATCACCCGTAAATGATGACGAAAAGATGAACTCCCTGTTGGCTTCAGAAGCAACCCTTGAAGTTTGCACACCAGCTACACCTCTACCAGCTGCACATTTCTGTATTTCATCTATCTCCCTCCTAAAAGTAATAGTTTTAAGATATGATTGTATTTGCAGCTCAGAAAATTTAGTAGGGGCCTGAAAACAAAATTGTTTCTCAGCACACAGCACAAACCTATTCATCCTGGTAGTTATAAACATAAAGCGGCAAAATGACAGCCTAAATTGCGATGATTAACAAAAGACAATATATTGTTGCAGTTTAAGATGTATTAAACAAACATTTCAAATCTGATGGATATAATAGTCGTTTTTACATTTACAAGTCTCACTCAGCTGTAGTTGCTTCAACAAGAAACAACAGAAACTACTTTCAGTAAAATAGAATAAAAAAGAAAAAGAAAATAGATTTTTTCCCTCTACAAGCACGAGGAGAGCTTTTTCTTTTCTCTAAGTACCAAGAATACTAGGCATTATTAGTCATGTGAATTTAGTCATACATTACATGTTTTAGGGTTAAGGTCTAAGTTGAGACATACATATACTTCCAATGGTATAGGGTTAAGGTCTATGCTGAGACCAACATATATTCTGAAATGGCCATCTCATAACAGAAGCCAACATTCAAATTTTCCAAACATTATATATTTCATGTCACCCCTCACCCTCTATTAAGGTTAGGGTTTTCCAAAGGGGTATTTGCCAGTCTCCCTTATATATTTCAATCCTTTATCTCATCCCTTCTCCCTTGTCCATGCAAAGTGAATTGTCCTACTCTGCTTGTGTCACAGGCTGCGGACTTTGGCTAGATACCGTGCAGACTTAAAAGTTCATGTGTAGTACAGTGTAGTACAATCAGGAACATGTGTAGTACAACTAGTATATCCTAGTAAGTGATATCTAGTAAATTCTAGAACATGTATAGTACAGGTGCCCAGGTGGCTGAACCCTTTGTGCTTGGGTATACCGTAAATTGTAAAACTTGCATCACAACCACCTCCATCACTTTCATCCTCTCGCCAAAACACCTTCTATGCAACATTAGGACCCTCCTTGTGTGTCCTTCTCCATGCAAACCAATTGATGAGTGTCCTCGTGCCTCTACTCTTGCCATGTAGATCTCATGTCCTTGCACAGGATGAGCAACACATCCACACATGACAATTAGCCACTTGTTGATGCCTGGTAATGGACATACGTCCTCTCTGCTATATCTGGCTATCTTGTGGCACATGCATCCCCAGCACCAATGCCATTGCTTATTGTAGTGCTGCCAGGTGTAGGTGTAACTGTGCAAGGTGTGCAGGCAGTCCCCTGTCTCCACTTGTAAAGCTGATGTGCCTCCCACTACCTAAAATGCCTACATCCATTCTGCCTCATTCAGACAAACCTCCATGACAATCAGCTACAAACTGAAGGCTGTTCTTTTTACATAAAAGTTCCCTTTCTCTGCTACGGGTCTCCACTAATTCCAGCCGCTCCGGTGCCATGTTTCCTTCTTAACTAGAGCAATGATTCATATTCTTCTCCAACCTCTCATCTTCTGCTCACAGGCCTCTCATCTTCTATAACCTCTTCCTTGCTAGCACCAGATTA
This sequence comes from Kaempferia rotunda, assembly GCA_037177415.1. NCBI lineage: Eukaryota > Viridiplantae > Streptophyta > Magnoliopsida > Zingiberales > Zingiberaceae > Kaempferia > Kaempferia rotunda. The sequence goes on along the minus strand of JBAMIB010333223.1, from coordinate 4,257 downwards.
ACAGTGCAGCCTCCTTTGAACCTCATCTTCTTCAAATCACATTGTGAAAGGGAGTCCTTAGACATTAGCCTCCCTTAAGACAGTCATGACTTTGTTCTCCAACTTCTTCTGCCTCAACCTTCTCAAGTTGCTTCCAGCACTCGGGCACCTTATTTACTTCTTGTACTTCTTCTTTCAGCATATTCTATTCTATCAAGTGAAGACTTGAACCCAAAAAAAATGTCCTCTTCAATTTGTTACTCCCAACAAAGGGTGAACAGTGTTATCCATCTCCAATGAAACCTGCACAGAAATACATCCTGTTCTAAATTTACTACTTCCAGCAAAAGGTCATACAAGTAGAGCCATCAACCCGTCAACTTGTTAGGTTGGCCTACCCCGCCAAACAATTTAAACTAATTGGGTTGAAATTTTATCAACCCATCATCTGGTGGGCCAAAACTGACCAGCCCGCTTTGGTAGCAGGTCCAAGCGGGCCTGCTTGTAGCGGGCTCGGGTTAGCCCACGAGTTGAGAAGAAAAAAAAACCAAAACTTAAAACCAATGGACTCATGGGTTGAGCCTCCTAATCAGCAACCCAACTATTTTATTTTTTATTTTTTTAGTGGGCTTGTGGGTTGGCCCGCCTATCCCGCAACGGACCTTGGGTTGGGAATTTCCCAGGCTAGCGGGCCGGCCCACCAGATGATGGGTTTTTGGCGGACCAACCCGTCTAACAGCTCTCTTCCAAGAGCTTCAAGTTCTTTCATTTTCCATTAGTCCATCGTGTCCTATATTGTATGTGTCTTTGAAGGAGAAATTCACTCAAGAGATAATGTACTCAGCTATGACCGATCATTGGCTATATGTCCTATTAACTCCTTAGGGTTGATCGCTTACGTGCAAGTATTACACTTTAGTTTTATTATAGTCATATACCAGCCTACATTTTCTAGTTTACCTGACAAGATTTTATGTATAGTATTTGTGCTCCAGCTAAAGGGGTATTGAGAGTATCAGGGATTATTAATCACGTGAGTTTAGTCCCACATTAGATGTTATCGGGTCAGAATCTAAGTTGAAGCTTACATATACATCGCAATTACTTTGTAATGGTTAGCTCATATTGTAGGCAATGCAATATTCCCTTTCTCCAATAATAACAGTGAGTTTCATTTTGAAACAAATGTGTTAATATAACAACATGAAGGTATGAAAGTTCATTGACTGAATGCCATGATAGAAGAAAAGCAAAGTTTCAGCAGAGGTCTTATCATGGTTAATCATGGGTCGAGGAATTTTAGGTGGCGTTTGGTTAAATGACTGTAATGACTATGGGTATGGGTTTGATAGTAAGGAAGAATGGGAATGGAAATGGAAATGAAACCCACTAGTTATATAGGTATAGTTGATTCCCACAAATCTAGAAATCATTCCCAAATTGTCATTCCCAAACGACAATCCAAACACTAGCTTTTACTATCATTCCATTTCCTCATTCTCAAACCCACCAACCAAACACCCCCTCAATGTTAAAAATTCAAAGAACTTTTAGCAAAATTTAATCATCCTAAACTGGGAAAGTGCAGAGATAATGAAGTTATTAGGTACAGATAAATTGGTGTAAGAATAACCAAAATCACCATAAGAGTCCTGAACCTTTTTAATCTTCTGATATTTCTGTCTGTTCTCAGCCATGATTCTCTCCCTCATCTACACAAGCATATGTAATGACAACAGATTAAATAAGCAAACATCAAAGTGGATACATACAAACAAGTTCATTAAATTATCACTACCTGAACAAGAAGATCAAGTTGCATTGATGGAGGCAATGAGGCTAAAACTGCTGGATCCAATTGAATATTGTCTATAGGCTGCCATTACCAATTATTTGTGATAAGCTTCATGTTACAAGACATGTGGAGGATCATTAAGTAAAACAAATCTTAGAAGCTCTCTTCAATACCTTCTGAACTGAACTGTATTCAAAGGATAGAGAAGAATAATATAGCAGTATATTTTAGAATGAGTATTTATCAAATCTCCCTCTTTTGAAAAGAAATAATTCCAAGTTCTATGATTTTCCTTTTCATAATTCCCTACAAAGTAAAAATTGTCATATGCACCATAATCTTGTATTGTCATCCTCCATGCCATTCACCATTTTTTCCTTGAGAACTGCAATGCTAATGCCTTAAAGTTTGCAATAACAAAATAAAGCATCAAGCATGGTTATCTTTCTTTTTTGCATGAAGAAGGGTTATGTTTGATCATTCAATACCCAAATATACTGTGAGGACTAGCATCCTAAATATTCTAACCAACCTTCATATAGATTCTTGTTGATTTGTAAATTAGAAACTGTGTACTACTCATTGACAGAATAAAACCTAAATAGTATTTTTGCAAGTTATCTTAACAAAAAATTGAATGAGCCATCTCAATGGTGAATCTTACCCAATACATTATTTCAATCCACATATCTGGCCATCTTACAAGGAACGAAGCAACTAAATAAAATTGATTCAAGATAAGATTTGAACTCCTTACACATGTCCCTTCACTGACACAGCTCTAAGCATGTAAGGAGACAGAAAAATGATCCCTCAATTGCTAAAGATTCGACTCCAGCATTGTCAGTTATGTTCCATTTATGCATCTGCAGTTTTAAGTTGTGTACCAGAAGGCTAAAAAATAACTGTAATATTGTTGTAGTGCAGTGTTATAGGTGAACACACTAAAATATATGATGGTCTAGTCACTTAGCAAGTAAATCATAACAGCCTTAAGCAACAAACTAGAACTGTTGTATTGGTCTTCTTCCAAAGCAATACTGGAACTGCTATATTGGTCTTTTCCCTTCATCTTCCCTTTTTTTTTTTTACTTTCCCCTTCTGATCTAATGAAGTTTATCTTTGAATTTCAATTGATAGTTCTGCTCATGCTGCCAGTATTTATTGGAATTCAAAGTTTGTATCAAATAAATGCTAAATTTTGGTTTATTCTATAAAAGGCTACTGACAAGATACTTCTCTTTGCAATAGGATTAGAATGATAGCCTAGTTTGCGAAACTGATTTCTCAATCTTATTTAGAATTTTCAAGAACCAAGCAATTTGCAGAAACATATTTCCAAACCCCAACCTCAAATTTTCTCAGATGGTTTTTTTTATATGATAGATCTTGTATCATTTATTCAACAATCATGATTCACAATAGTAAATTTGTTCAAACATAGCGAGAATGATGTATCAGTATTTCTGGTGAATTCTACGAAATGTAGAAAGTACCAACATATATTTTTATAACAAAAAACAAAAAGTAAACAAAACAGTACTGTGCAAATTACAAATATGTAAGTGCACAAAACAAAATAGTGAGTGAGAATGCACTTGAGGAAAACTCACAAAAATCATTTCTTCACTTTCATCGTCATCATCTCCCTCTTTACCCTGACCACCTTCAGAATGCTTAAGCACATTTGTACAGATATCCATATCTTCCTCAGCAGCAAGAGATGCAGCCAGTCTTAGACAGAGCACCGTGTGAAGGAGAAATTAGTAACATGAAGAAAGAACAAAGGTAATTTTCTATGGCTAAAAAAAAACACAGGAAAGTGTAAAAACTATCGAAAATGCTCTCACAATTCATCAAGGTTTTCCTGGGAAGAAACTCCAGAACTTTTGTCACCACTAGGTCTAATTCCACTTGCCTCACTCCCAATTTCATAATCTGAATCCAACACTCTTTTGCCTTTTGCATCATTATCATTATTCTGTTTTTCCTTAGCTTCTCCCCTCTGCTTCTTAATCTCCGCTGCCAATTCTTCTAGTCTCTTTGCCTTGAGCTACAAAAGCCAGCACACTTAATCAGATAAGAAAGGACAGAAAAAAGGAATAGAGATATAGAAAAAGGTAGGAAGGGAAGATACATGATTGAGGAGGAGCTTCTCAGCGGTCTTGCGGATTTTAGCGCGGGCGTTATCACGATGGCGTCGGCGCGCAGCGACCGTGCGGCGCTTGAGGGCGGGGGTAGCTCCGTCGAAGACGAAAACAGGCTTTGTCCGGAGGAAGAGGAGTTTGCAGATCCTGCGGAAGAAGCCGAGGATGTGAGCGTTGCGGACCATCTCCCCCTTTTCGTCCCGCATCGCCTTCATGAACTGAACCATCCATATGCTAGCGTCTGGGAAGAGGAAGAGGCAATCAATGAGGGGAGAAGACAAAGAGGAGGAAAGAAAAGTAGGGAAATGGCCGGATACCGATGGCGAGCTTCTTGCC
>JBAMIB010333118.1:0-11158 GCA_037177415.1 Kaempferia rotunda | reverse complement strand
CCACACATTCTACTAAATCTATTAGCCCTTAATTAAAATTTATTATCATTCTCATTGTCACAAATTATACTTTAAATCTATCCGAGATATACGAACTAGCGTAAGATAATCTACATCTAAATTAATCAAACAACGTTCAAACATCTAAATTATAAAAGAAATAATCTAAGGTAAAGTTCAATAGTTTAAACATCTAAATTATAAAAGAAATAATCCAAGTGTATGTCATATGAGAGTTAAAATTCTTTGTGTCATTTTAATCATGTTCTCGTGTCCCATTATCAATCGAACGGATCAGATTAAATTTTAATAATATTATGTATATCACGAGAATGTGAGCACATATCTCGAGAATGTCATGACTCATGACCGTTCGATCGACGATGAAACACGAGGACAATATCAAAATGGGACAGAAAATTTAAACTCCATATGAAAGCTATTAATAAATTCAATAATATCAAACATTATAATAAATTTTTAATATATTTTACTAAAACTCTATTTAGATCAATTTATATTTGTCATATCATTAGGACTGTAAAAATATATTTTAATTAAAGTTTCATTTAATTTTAAAATTTGAAAATAAATGTGGGTTAGTTTAGCAAGATGGGCTCATTGGGCCCATACGTACTGTCAGAATGACCAGTTGGACACGTCTAATCGTACGGTTTGGAATAAAAATATAATTATCATTAATAATTCTATAATAATAATATAATACATGAAATTTGACAAGATAGAGAGAGAGAAGAGAGAGAAAGAGACTTCGCTCAGACCCAGGCACCGCACAGCAGGCGCCGTAGAAAATTAGGGTTCTTAGACGAGAGGAGAGGCAGGGAAGGGAAGGCAGTGGAGGACGCTCGATCGGAGAAGAGAGAGAGAGAGAGGCGGAAGGAGACGGAGTTCCTTGTTGCCTTCCTCTTCTTCCGTGCCCGGATCGGACTTTAGGGTTTCGTCCTCGTCAGCGCCTTGGACGAGGTAATCGCCTGGACGCCCTCCCAGTTTTTCTCAATTTTGATGTGATGTCCTCCAATTACCGTCTTCAACCTCATTGTGATCCTGTGTGCCTCTTTTCTGCCCTGATGATTTCATTTTAATCTGGTTTTGGCGGTTCGGGTTTTATTGTGGCGATTCCAGGGGGAATGGTGCGAGGCTGGCTCATTTCACTGGTTACGTTTTTTTAGATATCTTATTTCTGTTTTCAAATCGAATTTGTCGGGATTTATTTTCATCCTTTCGTTGTTGCCTAATCTGTGCGACGCGTTCCTTTTGTTATTTTTTTCTCGTCGCAAGGTAAGTTGATGTTATTCTCGTGTCTTATAGTCGTCGGTTAGATATATTTTTGGGTTTTAGTTACTTATATTTAAAAAAATTGTTGTTTTTTTGTTGTTAAAATCGGATGTTTGAACTGGTTTAACTTAGTTCTTATTGATGTTTGTGTGATTGCTAATAGTTGGATAATATGGTAAGTCACTAGGTTTGTGTGAGTTTATTTATTAGCAGGAAATCTTCATCTGATTGAAATTTTTTGCGTGCAATTTAGTTGCTTTTGTTATATTATATTCTAGGCATACAATCTTATTGTACCGGAAGCCACTTTTTGCAGTCTTACTTTCTTTTGATGTAAAGATTACTGATCAATAGAAGAATGCATAGGAATTGGGATGATATCCTTGGTACTTGTGAATTTCTTCCATTTGCTTAAGATGTGTCCTCGCCCTCAGCATTTGTCTCACTCGTGTTCACCCAAAATCCTCTAATTTTCCATGGTTTCCCCGTGATAGTTTTCTTAAAGGAATTCTACTATTGATTCTTATCCTTTGGCTATGGAAATTTAAGAAATTGATCAAAATCAAATCATACTCAGCTAATTACTTTCCAACTTGGTTGATCAGGGGATTTTAATTTCATTCCAACCAGTTGTTCAGGGGATCTTGACCATTTATTCTTCCTTATCTCCTAGAGTTAATGAAGACGTGCGAAATTAGACTTGGCCAATTTTGAGCCAACTCGCCTGATATAGGTTATAGTCGATTGAGTTTTCATACTTTTGTCTATCTGAGTTAGTAACGACTTGCATTGATACTAGCATCATATAATGTTGTTGAGGCTATCAGATGTTAACCTTTCGATGAGTTTTAATGGCTTAAGTTGGTGGTCGATATGCAAGAAGAATAATCTGCTAAAACACTTGTTAGAATTTTGTAGGTATATGTGTAAATATCTTTTCCTTTTCTGGAACCAACTTGGTGTTGTCTTATGTGTAATGTTTAGTGTTTAATCAATATAATTACTGTGGCTATTGATTTATTAAATTGAACTTGGCTTAATTATTTGCATTTTGTTTGAAATTAAGTTTGAGTTTAGTAATGATTGTTCAAATTAAATCTAATTGAGTTAAAATAAGGATCTATTTGAATCGCCTAATGGACGGACTAGGATCAAATTGATTAGGCCTTGATTTGGACATGAGTTGGACTCTGACTTAGCTTGAACCGAACCAATTTAGGTTAAGTTTGAGTCAAATTGAAGCAATGTTGGTTAATATGAATTTGTTATAATTGATTTTGATCTTTTTAATAATTCATATAATTTATCTACATCATTTGCATAAAATGCAAATATATGGTTGTTTCCTTGATGTTTAATTCTATTGTGTTCTTGTATGACTTTTGGATGTTCTAATACATGCTATTGAGGTGTCATATTGTTGCTAGTTGCATATCATTTTGATCATTTTACTAATTCATACAATGTGCCTACATACTTCATTTGCATGTTGCATGATGAATATGGTGATATTGGCATTCATGCTAATCCTAGTGGTCAATGCATGATGGATTTGTTTGTATTTAAGGCTGATGATTACATTTTATGTATGCATTTCTTTAGTTTGGAGATGGGAGTCATAAGTGCTCACATAATATCTTACTAGATTGAGCTGTTATATTGTGAGGCAACCGTCATGTATGTGGAGTGTTGACAGTATTGCATTATTTTATTGTTAGTGCAATTGTTGGAGTACGGTTGCATTAATTGTAGTGTTATTTATTATAGTTATTCATAGCAGCTGTATATTCGTGAGTTGTATTTGTCATTGCACATGATGATGATCGGTAAGCCACATTATTCATAGTATTGTTAATGCTTTCATGCCGATGATTAAGATGCATTATCACTAGGATTTTCAGAATGCACTTTTGATGGTAGTTGATGATCATGCATCCGAATTATTCTAATTCTTAGTGTTGGGTTTCAACTTCTAGTGTAGATATCAAGATTGCTGGGTTATACTCTTTTAAGAGTTATTGTGGTTATCTAGGTTATTCTACCTTATCTTGCACTGCAACTACTTTGTTGTTGACATTGGTGTTAGAGTTGAAATTCGTATAGGAATTTGAGAATTTGCCTTTATCTTGTTGGAACAGAACTAAACCTTATAAAAAAAGGGTCAATTGCACTAAAACTAAATCAAAATTGTCAAATCAAATTAAATTAATAAGAAATATTATTCATTTTCTATATTGACTACAGGCACCAAAGCCCCTTGTAACATTCTCTTATTCCATCAAAAATTAGCAAAAATTATTTATACTCCATATTGACTTGATTCACATTCATCTAGCATTGACTTCTAAAAGGTGTGAAGACGAATAGTTGCAGAACAATTTCGAGTTTGCAAGGAATGTAGGATGCCATGCTAGGCGCAAAAGCTTGCATTTAATCCTTAATGTTTATTTGAGAAGGCTTAAATAGTAATATCAATTAGGGAAATCTCATAGGCATTGATAAGTTTTAGGGGATGGAATATTATTGTAATATTTAGCTATCTATTCAATCAATTAATTCCAATAAAATAATATGGGTTTTTAGGTTAGTGTAAAAATAGTGAAACCAAATATTTTGGTTTGATTTGATTCAGTTTTTAAGGATGAACCAAATTACTCCTCCGCATAGACATTCAACACAATTTAGGGTGCATTTGGTTTGTTCGTTTTGTGATTTCATTTTCTAAGAAAATGTGGTTTTCTGGAAAATAATATTTGGTTTGTTGGAAAATAATATTTGGTTTGCATTTTCCATGTTCATTTTCTAGAAACAGTGAGTGTATTTTCTAAGAAAATGGAAAATGTGAAAAAGTCATTTTCCAAAAATCTGGAAAATACGGTTTTCTAAAAATGAAAATGGCTAAAACCAAACGCTCCCTTAATATTTCTTATTTTCAGTAGATTTATTCACTCGACAGAATATAATGATTGCTATTTTTCCTCGTAATTGTTTTAGTGTTTAAGGTTTTTGATCCTTAGACTGTGGTATATTTCAGTATTTGTGGTTATCATATTTTGCAAATGAATATTCAATTGGATGTGCTCTGAGTTTATAATTCTATCAGTTGATCCATGTACTGTCATAGCTGGGAGTTTGGCAGAATAAGCTTGTACAGGTTTAATAAGTATACTCTAAGATTGTTTTCAAATCCTGAAAGTGATTGTATTCTGTTTCACGCAGCAAAAACTAACAAGATCATGAGAATGATTCAGTGTTTACCACTTTGTTTTAATGTTCATTATCAAGTTCTTTGATAACAAAATTGCAAAAGCAGTTGCCAATGAATTTGAAAATGAATAGTACTTGTTGATTTTATTTTCTGGTTGTGCTATTTACTAATTTCTTTATTCTTCTATAAAACAACATTTTCATTAGGTAATTGAGAATTCAAATTACATTCTCATATTGCTACCGATGATGATATGAACCTGGAGGCAACATGGTCTAAGGAATTTGAATCTTGCTCTTGCTCATTTATCTAGTGATTTTTAATGATGCTTGAGGACTTCTTTACTCTAATGGAGATGAGAGATGGACTCTCGAACCTTGGTAGGGTTGAAGAGCTGATTTCCATGATTCAGAAACTAAATGATTCTTCTACAAGTAACTTGGTCGATGCAGCTAGGCAATGGTCTACAGTTGCTAGTGTTTTAGCAGCTACTGACCATAAGGAATGCCTTAATCAATTTGTCGAACTAAATGGTCTTTCTTATCTGAAAAAATGGCTTCAAGAAGCGCTAGACAATTATACTGATGACAACGGAATTGTTGTGGAGGAACTGATCCTTTCGTTATTGACATCATGTGAGAAGCTTCCTGTGAATCCTGAAAAAACAAATGCGTCTGGATTTGGAGCAACTATTGAACTTCTCATGGATTATAGAAGCAGTAAAATTAAAGATAAGGCTAAGCTATTGCACGATAGATTGAATCTTGCAAAGAATGGTGATATTCATTTTGATCGATCTGAACCAGCTGAGGAATTGCAGATGAATGAAAATGGCCTGCATTCTGGAAATCCATCTGTCAGCATCGCTCCTTGCTCCATGCAAGTTGGTGAAGACAAATGTGAAGTAGAATCCGCAAAAAGTAAAGTACAGGTATCTAATGTCATAGGCTGCTCCCTTGATTCCCCAAATAAGGAGAGAGTTCCAACATCCAATCAAATTTTTTCTGCATCGATGAATCTAATCGATTCAAATGCAGTTTTAACAGAAATAAGTTCATCCCGTGTACCACTTGCTTCAAACTCATGTCAGGAGAATTTATCTGTTTGCAATACAGAAGAAAAATGCACCACTGAAACTTGTTCCCAGTTTTGTCAGAAAGAAGATGCAGATGATCAGTGTGATGCGATAGTGTCTAAGGATGTCGCTGACAGTGTAAAACAGATTGATATGAATATTACAGAAGTCAAACCAAGTAATTCCACTCAGAAAGAAACTGGTTATCATTCTTTAGCATCTGTAGAACCTACTGTCTCATCCAAATTGGATTCTTTCAACAGTGATTCTTCTGCATCAAAGGTAATGGAACATCAGCAAATGGATTGGATTGCTGACTATGGGCCGGACAGGCATTTGATAAAAGTCAAGGAGTCCATGCCAGCTGCAGATCTCACTACTAGTCTTCAAGATCATTCTGTCAATGCTAGCATCCCTAATGATATTAGCAATCCTCAGTTATCTACTCAGCAGGAAGCTGTCAGTAGTGTCATTATGGATCTTGAACGCGAGCTCAATTTTAAGAGTCGCAAAAATCATTTTTCAGTATCCTCTGATTTCTTAAAGGCTGTGGGAACAAAGGCCAATGAAGAGATCAGTCAAAGATCTGGACCAGGTCTTGAGGATTTGGATGATGCCTTGGAAGTCGCAAGGCAAGTGGCTATAGCAGTGGAAAGAGAGGTGGTTGATTATAGAGAGGTCTCTTGTAGCTCACCCGATGTCAATTCCAGAGAAGCATCTGGTTCTCATAGCCCTGTTTCTGATGCACAGCAGGATGAACAAATGCCTGAACAAGTTGATAGAAACAGTTCGATTGTAAATGAGCATACTAGCTCATCATCACCTGAGAAGGGATCAGAGATCACACAGAACATTAGTTCTGGACAAGAAAACTCTGATCAAGATGTAGTCTCGCCCGGGCCAAAAATTTCGACGCAAGAATCATTTGGCAAGGCCATTTTGGATCGATACGCCTTTGATCTGAATGCAAATATTTGCAGCGATGAACCTGAGTGTTCAATGAAGAACAGTCCAAAATTGCCTATCAATGTATCTGCCCCTGTAGCTGTTGTGGCTTCTTCGAAAGGAGCTCCAGAAATGCCTTCTTCTCTCCATTTTGGAGGTGAGATGGGGTGGAAGGGGTCTGCTGCTACCAGTGCTTTTCGACCAGCATCACCTAGAAGAATTCCAGATGGCAAACGGGCCTCCTCTGGTCCCAAGCAGAAGTCAATTTTTGTTGCAATTGATCTGAATGTAGCTGAAAGTGACGATGAGATTGCTGGTGACGACCCCACTTTGGTGAAAGAGTTGCCTGCTTCCTCCAGTCTTCCATCCGGAGATTCATGTGTTGAAGTCGGTTCAAAAACTGAGTTGTTGAATTTGGATCTTAATCGCCTTGGGGATGAGGACACCTCTGCACTTTTATTCCCATCGTTGAAATTGAATATTCAAAATGGGGAACGGAGCCTATCTTCAGCTTCTTCTTCATCTTATAGGCATTCTTCTTTTCGAGATTTTGACCTGAATGACAACCCATCATTGGCAGATGCTGGTTCTCACAGCGTCATCCAATCAACAATGAAGACTACTGAATCGCTTGGATGGAAAGCAGCACATGAACCCGCCATCAAAATCATGGGAGCAGAAATCTCTCTCACAAGGAAGGACAACACCAACAAAGCACAACAATTTTTCGTACCAAATGGGATGATGCAAATGGAGTCCGCTATGTTTACCAGGCCATTGCTTCCTTATCCCAGTGCATCAACCCCAGCTTATGGGTTTGGCGGCCTTCCAACCGGGCCTGCCATGGCGGTTCCTACAACATATTATTCACCTGGAAACTTTTCCTACTTGGCCGAGACCAGAGGAATGATGGCGCACATACCGCAAGTTACCAACTCAGCACTCGGCATGTCTACTCCTAGGCCGTTTCACTTTGGTGCAGCTAATATGCACTATGCAGCTGGTTTTGGTGGTGTACACCCAGGTTTTGACCTAAATAATGGGATGACACCACCTGAGAGTGTGATCAGAGAAGGTGAGAGCCTCGGTCATCATCCTGCCCTCGGTCATCATCCTTTGTTTGTGCAAGGGCATAGAGGTTGGATGGAAGACCCTACACAGCCTTCTAGTTCTACAGTTCCATTAAAGCGAAAAGAACCAGATTCAGGTTTGGAGCCGCCACCTCTGTTGAATGGCTACAAGTGGATGTCATCACGACCATGATTGTTTCGATAAACCAGCCTAAATAGTTAGTCGCTTACCCTTTTCGGCCCTCGATTACTAGGGCCAGCTAGATAGATAGATGATGTGGCGATGACAACAAGACGATGAAACAAATAAGGTTTATAGATATAGCGGTAATGCAAAATTGATTTATCTGTAGGTTTGGTTTGTTTATAACGAATGCCGCCTCCATTGTCATTGATTAGCAGTTGTAGTTCCAGGTGCATGGTAAGAGCCATGAGGCGTTTGATCATTCATTCCTTGGCTTGAAGTCTTTCTTATAAAGTCGTTTCTTAATGCCAAATTTGTGCAGAATAGAGAATTCCTTATTGGCTTGAACTTTTATGTGCAGTTAATTCTATGAAGTTCCATCATGTGTATTCCTCTTTTTTTTTCTTTTATTTTATCTTGACAATAATTAATGTTGGTAAAATAAATAAAAAAAAAGTTGTTTTTGTCGAAATGTCGAAAGGACATTTTATTTATTTATAGATGAATCGTAGTTTCATCTAACTCTAAAGATTTTATTTTTCAAAATTGTTTTTATTTTTGATATTATTGTGGCAATTACAAGATTAGCTCTTGTGCAATTACAGTAACAACGAGATCCTAATTATTATATAATCTCGTAATTGTTGTATAATTGTGTAGTTGGTTAATATAATATTGATCAGTATGGTTAAAAATAAATTATTTATCTGGTAATAATTATGATGTGTAGCAATTCTAACATGATATTGTCCAATACTGAAGTATTGATATTACATGAACAGTGATATTAGTGTTGATTAAATTGAAATATTATTATAATATAATATTGACTAGTGTTGATGAAAGATGATGAAATTTGTAGTTATGAATTATAGTTGTTACAACGCATTTTATTTATGTTGATCAGAATTAAAGTACTTATGTTGTAGCAATTATGAATCTGTAATTGTTACAATAACATCAAAATGATCTTGTAGTGATTCAATATAATACTTACTAGTATTGATAAAAATAAATTATTTATGTGGTAGTAAATATGATTTGTATCTATTATAACATGATATTGTCAAGTGACGTAGTATTTATATTACAATTATATGAACTGTATTGTTGAACTAGGTAATATTAAATCTGGGGTGACTGATATAGTCTTTTAAAAGTTTTTCACTGATCGCTTGGGCAATTAGAAACCGCTTGTGGTGGATAGTCCAGAAGCACAGCATTCCGTGATTGCGCACCTCATTTGGAGAAAAATTCCCTGTAAATATGTTGTAGTTGAGAATCAAATAACGGATACTTTGGTGACAACTTAGGGCTGCTGCATCGTAGCTCCGAGGGCAATTATATTATATGAACTATAATTGTTACAACACAATATTATTAGTGTTGATCAAAATAAAAGTGTTACTATAATATAATACTGATTAGTATTTGCGAGATATGAAATTTATAGCAGTTATTAATAATAGTTGCTATAAAAAAAATAATTGGGTAATGTTGAGCCTAGGGTGATCGGCCCGATCCCACGGAGGTTTTTCATCGACCACCAGGGTAAATCGAGAAGCACTCATGGTGGCATGTCTAGAATTATAGTTGCTATAAAGCACTTTCTTTGTATTGATCAGAATAAATACAAAAACAATGAAAGTAATTTTAGAAATAAAAATGTATTGAAGGGTAAAATTGTTACCTATAATTCTATAGGCATGGTTCAAGCCGTAGTAATATTCACTTATAATATTGGATAAAATTATAATAGATTTTGCAGGTGTTTGACTAAACTTATTAAAAACAGCTTATAAGCTCGTATAACTTATAAATTATTTTATGAACTTATAAGTTGTTAGGTCTTATTTTAAAACTAAGTTGTTAAAGTATTTGGATGAACTTATTTTAAACAACTTAAATATATTAATGTGTTTGGTATTATAAGATCTTTTTATTGATAAAATTATAAAAAAAAGTATAATATATAGTATTGTGTATATATATACACACAAACTAGTTTACAATTTTATAATAATATAATAAATAAAACTCTTTGTTATTTTAATTTAGAAAATTTTATTGATATGATTAATATTTCAAGTAAAAAAGTATAGTTAAAACATGATGACTAGCATCTTTGACATTTTATTTTTTAAAATCCTAAGAAAAAGATGGAAAAAATTAGAACTAAAAAAAATACTGTCATTCAATAAAATAGGATTCCAAATACATGATGGAACATCACAGAATATAAAAAAACATTAAAAAAAAATCTATCTCTAAAATTATGGTCTGCTTCTTTCAATTTCCATAGCAATTGAATCACGCACTATCATCCAATACATATTGCTAGGATTATCTTCATTCTCTACCGTAGAGTTTGCTATAAATATATTACATTCATTAGATGGTTGATAACTTTCATACTTAACTATTTGAAATGTCTCATCTGAAACATTTTTCTTTCTTATATAGTTGTGAATGTCTATTGTTGCTCGTACAATTTCTCTTTGTGTATCAATATGATAATAAGGCATATCAACCAAAATATTCTATCTTACTTTTCAAACTCCAAATGTTCGTTCGACACAATTCCTACAAGAAGAGTGGTAGAAGTTAAAAATTTTCTTTCAAATTTCTTAGTGCACGTTGTTGGAGGGTCCTAGCTCGGCGAAAGTCTTCAAGATGATACCTTATATTTTCACATTTATAAGGATCCATATATCCTGGCATATGTGAATATTCAGCATCATCAAGTAATATTTTTTTTTTCCTTTTAGGTGAGGAAAATTAAGTTCTGGCCTACAAATAACTTCTCCAAATATTCTATTATCGTGAGCAGCTCTTTCCCATCCAACCCAAACAAATGTAAATACATATTAAAGTCTACAACTGCTAGAATATTTTGTGTGGGAAACCTTTGACTTTGAGTCCAATATATGGGATTGCTTTTCCTTGTGGTAATTATGCCTTAACATGTGTGTCATCAATTGCTCCGATGAAATCTTATTAATCATTTTAAAACAAACAATTTAGTATATTACAAACACTAAATAAGTTTAATACATAACATGTGGTGTTTATGATCTTAAAAATAATATAACATACATCGAACAATGGCTTGTATCGTTGATGTTGAGGCATATGATATCCTTTTCCCTCATTATACTCGAGATAAGGTTTAATTATATCTTCAGCTAGCTCCCCAACAACTTTCAGAATTCTATGAAAATGCCTTAAAATGATTTTGCCTAAATAATTAAATATCTCTTGCAATAGCCTAGAATTTATACCATGAGCACAAGTCATCATGAAAATCCCTACTTCCTCATAGATAGACATTCCCCTTGTAGGAATCAAATCATATTTTTGGGTCAACTCATGACACAAAT